>BMAC01000037.1:608279-635929 GCA_014905375.1 Phtheirospermum japonicum
AACCTTTAATAAAATGCCTATAAAACCCCGCATGCCCAAGAAAACTCCGTACTCCTTTAGCATCACGAGGGTGGGGGGTGGGAGTTTCAATAACATCAATATTTGCCTTATCTAATTCCACCCCTTTCCTAGAAACAACATGACCTAGCACAGTGCCACTTTTCACCATCAAATGGGATTTCTCCCAACTCATGTAAGACTCTTCTCTATGCAACGTTCTAACACTTTAGCCAAATTAGACAAACAACTTTCAAAGAAATCACCGAAAATAGAAAAATCGTCAATAAATACTTCCATAAAATCATCAATAAAATCAGTAAAGATGGAAAGCATGCACCTTTGAAACATCGCGGGAGCGTTGCATAAACTAAACGGCATCCTCCGTAATGCAAACGTGCCAAAGGGACACGTGAAGGTGGTCTTGCTTTGATCCTCCGGGGCTATAGCCGCTTGATAGTAACCGGATAGGCCATCCAGGAAACAATAGACACTAGTGCAGAAAACATATTCTAGAACAGTCAATCTAGAACGCCTCAGAAAAAGACGATTTGGAATATAATCCGGTGGCATTTTTGTAAATTATAAAATTTTGAACTTTAGAAGGTAAAACAATATTTCATGATAATTTGAGAGAAAAACATAAATTTTCATATGTTATTATTACTTGTTGTTAGCATACCAGACCAAGACAGACTAAAAACATTTTTTTTTTCAATATTCAAACTGTAGTTTTCATTTCCTTATATTTAGAGAGGGAGAGAGAGAGAGAGAGGACCACATGAGTCATGAGTCTACTATATATATTACTATTGCTATAAAGGATTTACTTAAATTATGTGTCAGTTATATATACCTGTTTTGCTTTGACTTGAATATACTTCACACTTTTTTTTTCATATATATTTATATCCACATCCAACTGTCTGATAATCTAATATTTTGAAATAAAAATGATTGTTCTGGAAGTATAGAGATTAATAATTAGGTTGTAAGTATCAACATAATCAAGACCAGGTTTCTCAGTGTGACCTCTTTTAACTATATTATATATATATATATATATATACATATATATATATATGTGTGTGTGTGTGTGTGTGTGTGTATGTATGTATATAAGTAGTTAACTCAAGAAAGTGACAAAGCAATGAAATTTGATAATACATATGAAGGATGTTCAGAAAATATTAGGTGCTCCATCCCTCTCATACACTTAATGCATACAATGATAACATGACATGAATACTTTGGGAGAATTTCTGTTTCCTATGTGACAATTTTTTTATCCTTTCTTTTGGACATGTATCATTGAATCATGTGTGTATTGTGTAACGAGAATGTTACGCACTTGGGTAACAAAAAATGCAAACACGTGCTTAGATATTTGTTATTTTTTATTATTTTGAATTTTGAATTACAGCAGTTGTGCCTTTTCTAGAAAGGTATATTTAAAAATAAAATTAAAAAAGTTCCTCACTTATCAAGTTGCTGCGCTTTTAGACTTCAGGTGCGTCGTACACATTTATATAAATAAAATAATGAGTTTTTAATTTTTGTAAAGCACGTGATAATTGCGCTGAAAGAAAATAAAAATAAATTGGCTAGCCTGTGGCTGTTATTTGTTGTTGTTATTTCGCGAGCAGTGGTGCAGTGCACGTTTTTCTGAAAAGAGAGGCAGTCCTAGGTTTATTATTTGCATTTAATATGTCACTTTTCCATTAAAAATGTTCTTGGTACATATTTTACATTGTTGTTGTTGATTGTTGTTATTAGGCAGGGTAAAACACTTTCATGGTATTAAGTTTGTATCATTGAATTAATATTTTATTTTGCTTTCTATAATATTAACTTCGATAATATACTATGCTTCAAAATGAAGATGACCCTATCTTACAAATACCTAACACACATACACACACACACATATATAATAACAAAACAAGACATCAAAATCGGTGCATTTAACTATTTTCAGCCTGTCTTTCAATAATCTTGTGAATACCCTGATTCAAGATTGATGCATTGATATCAGCTTGCACAATGGCCTTCATGCCAAAAAACTGTTTGCTGCTAACCCTAGATTGCAAAACATTTAAATTCATTTCTTCAAAAAACTACCTTATATACTATTATTAATACGCGAATATTGATAATTGTCAACTTCAAAAATTGTATTATTAACACAAATAAAAAAAACAATATTATTTACTTTATTGTTTGCTTACTAAGCCAAACTCACATTACGTTAAATGTTAACTCGTTTAGGTAGTCATGGATCGTAATTGGGTAAATTCTATCTGAACAAGTGACGAATATGAGAATGGGGTGGATGAGTTTCTAGAATTTGCTAGAACTTATGTTCCTGACAATAATGGGAGGTTTTACTATCCATGTGTGAAATGCTTGAATGATAGACGATTAAATGCTAGAGAAATTAGAGAACATTTAATTTGTGATGGTTTCAACAAGAATTACACGCGATGGATATGGCACGGTGAATTTGACATCCCAGATGTATCCCAAAACGAAGAAGCTCGCAATGAAGATGATGATGAAGATATGTATGATCATTTGGAGGACATGATTAAAGATGTTGGAGCAGAGGCCTTTGAGCAAGCACATGTAAACAAGAGTTACAGTGCCTTGTCCGTTGATGCCGAAAAATCTCTTTACGAAGGCTGCAAAATTTCTCACTATTATCTGCAGTATTGAAACTTATCACGTTGAAGGCGAAGCATGGGGTGGAGCAATAGGAGTTTTATGGACTTTCTTGGCTTGGTGAAACTTATGCTTACGGAGGATAATGAATTACCTGAATCTAACTACAAGGCGAAGAAGATTTTGTGTCCTCTAGGACTGGGGTATAAGAAGATCCAAGCATGTCTTAACGACTGCATTTTGTACAGGAAAGAGTACAAAAACTTGCACGAGTGTCCGAATGTGGGACATCACGTTACAAGAAGGATGGTGATGATGCTATTTGTGAAGATGTTCATATCAAGAAGCCCCCGATGAAGGTCTTATGGTATCTTCCAATAATACCAAGATTCAAACGCTTGTACGCTAATCCAACAGAGGCGAAGAGCTTGAGATGGCATGCAAACGAGAGAATCAATGATGGTAATCTTTGACATCCGGGTGATTCACCCCAATGGAAGAAGATTAAACAATTATATCCTTGGTTTGGCAATGAGTCAAGAAACCTTAGGCTAGGACTCTTTACAAATGGGATGAATCCATACGGTAATCCGAGCAGCCGACATAGTGCTTGGCCAGTTCTACTGGTCATTTATAACCTCTCTCCATTGATGTGAATGAAACGCAAGTATATAATGTTGTCCATGATGATTTTGGGGCCAAAACAACCCGGAAATGATATAGATGTCAACTTTCAGCCGTTGGTCGAAGACTTGAAGAAGTTGTTCGAGGAAGGAATCGATGTGTTCGATGCATATAAAAAAGAAACTTTTAAGATGCATGCGATGATCTTCTGTACAATTAATGACTTCCCAGCATATGACAACTTGTCTGGGTATTGTAATAAGGGTCATAAAGCATGTCCTAAATGTGAAGAACACACTTGTTATCATCAACTTCAGCATGGGAAGAAAATGGTCTACCTTGGTCACCGGAAGTGGCTTAAAGCCAACCATACATATCGCAGATTGAAGAAAGCTTTCAACGGCGAACAAGATTTCGAACAAGCTCCAGGAGAGTTAAGTCCCGAGCAAGTTTATGCCCAAGTGAAAGGCATTAACATGACATTCGGTAAGGTGAAAAAGTAAAGTCTAGTAGAGAAACGCTTATGGAGAAAGAGGTCGATCTTTTTTGAGCTTCCGTATTGGAAGAGTCTTGACGTGAAGTATTGTATTGATGTGATGTATGTGGAGAAGAATGTCTCCGATAGTCTTATAGGAATGCTTATCAATATCCAAGGCAAGACTAAAGATAGCGTGAATGCGCGAAAGGACATGGTTGCCATGGGAATACGACGGGGTTTAGCTCCAGTGCCTGACGGTAAGAGGACTAATCTGCCACTGGCTTGTCACATATTATCAAAAAGTGAAAACAGAGTTTGTGTGGGTGTTTGCGTGGTTTGAAAGTGCCCCAAGGGTTTTCTTCCAATGTGAAGAGGCTAGTGTCGATGAAACAGCTGAAATTATTGGTCTTGAAGTCTCATGACCATCATGTGTTGATGCAACAAGTATTACCGGTCGCTATTCGAGGTATTACCGAAAAAAGTGAGAAACACCATAAGTAGATTGTGTTTCTTCTTTACTGCTATTTGTAGCAAGGTTGTCGACCCTCAGGTGTTGGATGATTTGGAGAATGACGCTACAATTATCTTGTGTCAACTTGAAATATACTTTCCGCCTGCTTTTTTTGACATAATGGTACATCTGATCATTCATTTAGTGAGTGAGATAAGGGTATGTGGCCCAGTGCATTTATGGTGGATGTATCAATTTGAGCGATACATGAAAATACTAAAGGGGTATGTGAAGAACCCTCATCGACCTGAAGCCTCTATAGTTGAACGCTATGTTGCAGAAGAGGCCATTGAGTTTTGTAGTCAATATTTGTCCGAAACAAAATCTATCGGCCATACAACATCTCGCCATGAAGGTAGGGGTAGTGGTAAGGGAACACTTGGGGGGAAAGTGATGAATTCTAATCGTGAAGAAGTGCTACAAGCACATTTATACATTCTGAATAATACTCCTGAAGCTCAGCCCTACTTAGATGCACATAAGACGCTCGTAAAGGAACAAAATCCTCGAAAACCTGAAAAGTGGTTGGTGAAAGCGCATAACAAGACCTTCTTGTCGTGGTTTAAGAATCAGGTTATGAACGATGATTATGCTTTAGATTTAGTCAGATGGTTAGCTAGTGGTCCTAATTTTGATGTCTTGTCATGGCGTGGATACGACATAAACAGGTTTTCCTTCTACACGAAGGAGCAGCATGATAAAAGTATTGTGCAAAACAGTGGGATTACACTGGAAGCGGAATCGATATATTTCTCAAGTTCAAAAGATAAAAACCCTTTACGTGCAATAAGCTCTTATTTTGGGATTATTCAAGAAATTTGGGAGATTGATTACATTAAATTCAAAGTTCCTATTTTCAAATGTAAATGGGTAGATGGTAATAATGGTGTGACGGTAGATGAGCTAGGATTTACTATGGTTGATTTTAGTAAAGTAGAATATAAAAACGAGCCATTCGTTATGGCATGCCAAGCAAAACAAATATATTATGTCACCGACCCGAGTAACAAAAACTTATCAGTTGTCTTACACGACAAAAGAATAATATCCAGTGAAGACAAGGATGAGTCGACCTTAGATACTTGTGAGACACCTGCCTTCTCATCAAGGCTCCCCGACATGAATGACGAAGATGAAATTGATGATGTTCATGCTGTTAGGGTCGATCATCGCGAAGGAATATGGGAGAACATACCAACAAATTAGATAGTAAGCTTGAAAATGTTGTACGATATTTTTCTATTTTTTGATTATTAACTATAATAATTCTTTAGCCTAATATTATTTGTCTAATTATTTTTAACAATTTCAACAAATACAAATATTAGTCATCTTTGATTTATCGACATCATTTATTTTATTGTATAAACAGATTTATTGACATCATTTATTTTATTGTATAAACAGGCATGGAGGGCGACATTGGAGTTGATGGTCAGCACTCTTCCGAACAGCCGGGCCCTTTAGTTATGCCGACCCGTAAAAGAGGAAATCGCATGCCGACACGCATGGCATGGCTTACTTTGGAAATTCCGGGTAAAGTGAAGGTAGTATTTGATCATCGTTCGGAGGTTATTGGACCAAAAAAAGGCAGTATGGACAACTTTGTCAGTTACGTTGGTGTCTTAGGACGAAAACATGCCAGCATCCTGATAGATTCCTGGAAGAACGTGCCTGAAAACACTAAGGAGCTGATTTGGCAAGCGATTTTGGTATGGCGCCAACTACTCTGATTTTTTTTTTATTGCGTGAAAGGTCTTGAGTTTCACCTCTAGTTTTGGGCTCCCAATTTTGTAATTCATTCTTCCAAATTCCTGTGTGTGTGTTTTATTAATAGTTTCTCTAAACAAAATTTAATAATAATAATAATAATATCATGATAATCTAGAAAATTTTAGGAACAAGAAATGAAATACAGGAAAGCTCATAAGTTGAAGATTATACCTGAAAACAGAGTCCATTTTCATTTATTTATTAAGTCCATTTTCATTCATTATTTTGTTGTCTCTGTGTTTTGAGAAAAAGAGAAAAAAGAATGTTTGGTCAAATTCAGTTTTCTGTCTGGAATTAAATGATTTAATTTTTGTTAGTTTATAATCAATGTAAATAGTGTGATATTACAAACCTATAATCTTTTTGATTTAATTTAAGTTCCTATTTTGATAAGAACGACCCTTTCACCCTGGATCATGCAAACTTACTTATTTGCCATTAGCTATTTAATTTGCATGCGTCTACATTTTTTTGCACGTACACATCTGATATGCACGATCTCATTGATTTCTTCGCACGATTGAGCAGTGTCAATCTCAGGCATGTTATCATGATTAACTCTGGGTTAGGATTTTCACTTTTCTTATCTCTTACAATCATCGACCGCCAATTATCTTATTGTTATTCAATAATAGACATTTACAATTTCTCAGGCCCTTTTTTATGTAAGTAATTCATTTTATGATGTGGGAGAAATTTGAGATTTTTATCATTGATGACGAGAATGAGGTCGAGTTATCTCTCGTTAATGTCAAAAAGCGTAACAAGTTTAAGACGAAGTGGTTAGCCTATGTCGGGAGGCGTTGGGCGGCCTTCAAGACTAACCTCACGACTAATTACATTCATGGAGAGAAAAAAAAATGTGGCCCCGTATGTAAATGACTACCAGTTCCTCAATCCAGATATTTGGGATGCTTTTGTTGCATCATGTATGACTGAAAAAAGCAAGGTAAGTCCAAGAACTTTTTAATATTATTTAGGAAAATGTTTTAATCAAAATTCCATTGATGTCTTAGCAATTATTTTTTCGTAGTCAAGAAGGGAGAAGTATAAGGCAATCCAATCAAATAATAAATATCCATAGAGGTGTTCTCGTGGGGGCTACAAAGTTCTGAAACAAAAGATCATCGAGGAGAAATATAAGGCGAGACGAGAAGCCTCGGGGGACCCGTCGGAGGTCATCCCCCCTCCATATCCGCCACGAGGCATGGAAGAGAGCGTGCATCACAAGCACTGGACAATAAGTGACTCCAGAAGCCAGTTCTATCGCTGAAAAGATTGTAAGAAAATTATTTTGCCTTTCGTAATTATGGTTAAAATTAAGGGTAATTTTTGTTTTCTGGATTAACTTTTTGTTTCTGAGTAATTTGCTGTTTATTTGAGTTTTGTTTGTTTGTGATTTCCTGTTCCGAAAGAAGTGTTGTGTTATATGTTCCTTATCTGAGGTTAATTTACTACCATTTCTTATTAATTTGAGTTAATTCACTAGTTTGGGGTTGGATTTTAAATTGTTCTTTTAATTTGAGTTTAACTGAGGCTCTGAGGTGCTAACATTAATTTTCTGAGATGCCCTTTTGATTTACTGAGATGACTTTTCTATTTATGTGATTCCAACAGTTCTTTTCTATTTATAAATAATATTATGGGTGTTGGCAATTTCTGGTTATCCGTGCAATGTCTACTTTTGCCATTTTAAGTTAAATAAATGTACCTTTGTTTTGTGGCATAAAGAATTAAACATTATCTCTTCAGATTGGTCTACAAGTAGTTTTCTCCCAATTGTAGGAGTCATGTTTTGTCAGTTTTCTTAACTAACTTTTTCCGGGACTTATATTTGTTATCTATATTTATATTACATTGAAGTTCTAATTAAGAAGGTCCATTGTAACTATTTCCCCTCATATATCAATTTTGTGAAAGTTGGGTTGGGTGGCATATGAATAGAGCTCTTTCGTGTGTGTTAGTGAACAAAAACTCAATTTAGCCTTCTAATTAGATATGTATTCCATTAGAGATTGGTATTAAGGTTCTATCTATATTTTTATTAGACGGTGATTAAAAACCACCCCTGAGGTTTTAATGTATAGATATGTATAGAAATAGGAGAGGTTTTTGTTACAAGTGGTCAAGGTGTTGTTATTTTGGAAGGGCGGCCTGGCATAAATAAATGATGAGTCTCAAGGAGTGTCATGATAAGGTGTGGCTGGGTTGGAGGGGATTTTAACACCATTTTGAATGAGGATGAAAGGGATGAAGGTGTCTCTAAAAGAAGACTAGACATGGTTGAGTTTGGGGGAATCATTATCACTTGGTCTAGACAAAATGTTAGAGAGAGGTTAGACATCCTAGGGTTTTATACTATGGTGTCTGGTCAGGCTCTGAATTAATCCAAGAGAACCTTCATTATTAGTAAAAATTGGAGGCCCACTGTGGGTGATAGAATCCAAAGGGCTATGGGTTTCCAGAAACTTAATCTCCATGTAACTTACCTTGGAGATCCTCTTTATAGAGGATGTTTGATTAGGGTTTTGTTTGAGAACCTCATTAATAAATTTAAAGAGCTGATTCTGACTTGGAAAATAGACATTAAAAACCACCCCTGAGGGTATTTGTAATTTCAGATGATAAATGTGTTTATTATTTATTTTAAATAAAAAGAAAACATTTTTATTTGGCAAATTGCTTTTTCGCGCTGAAGGGTTGGAATGCCCAAAATGCGGGTTGCCTTTTCTAATCCTTTTAATCTTTCAATACATTCTGTTGTTGCAGGAATCTTTAGAAGAATAACAATCTCAGGGCAGTTTCAACCCTAGTGGTAGGAACGATGTACTTGCGGTTGCAATTGGAAAGCCAGAGCATCCTAGACGTGTCAGGGGAGTTGGGAAAGGACACACACTTAGGACCCACTTCGGAAAGCCCCAACCCCGTATCTACGATGGAATGGTGTCCCGAGAGGAGGTAGATGTTATCGTTGTATCCAAGGTAGATGTTATCGTTGCATCCAGGGTTGCGGAAATGCAGAAAAAATTAAGAGAAGTGATGCTGGTGATGTTCAGCTCCCAAGTGGCCACTACGTCTGCCCTGGAGACTCCAGTAGCCCAAAGTGCAAAAGGAAGCTGTGCCCCGGATTTTATGATAGAGGATGTCCAAGACGAAAATTATGATGAATATGAGTTGTATATCGAGGATCCATAGAGACGATTTGTTGCATATGGTCGTCTTCACGACTTGGGTCCGACCATACACCACAAAATAATTAAAGTTGATGAAGTGAGAGTGAAAGTCGTGTGAGTTGTAGTTGGAGATGCGCTTGTTCCATTCCCGACGGATGAGGTCACTACTGTGGGAGAAGCTCCAAATCAGTTCATTGCTTGGCCTAGACGTTTGGTTCAGAGTGTTACGCACAAGGTACCTTTCATAATACTAGTAATATGTTTGTATTATTTCTGGTCTTACTTGCAGTAATTAGCAAATCTCTGGAATTTACAAATCTTGTCCTTTTGTCTGATGCTCAATTCTAAACAAATATAAAAAATATACTAACTCAGTTCACACCCCATTTGAACTTATAATAAAAATATAAATTAAAGAAGAATGATTTGATCCATTATGCTTCAAATCTCGTTTATTATAATATGTGTTTATGTAGGGAATTTCTAAACCCAAGGAACTCGATCCAAAACCCCAGTCCTAACTCGAGACTAGCAATGATGTTCTGAAACGTTTGTGGATTGCGTCGACTGATATTACTCAACCGAAATATATATCTCTGGAAGCCGGTATTGTTAGTGAGAAGACGGACCACACTGTGCAAATAAATCAGGAGGACATCATGGGGTTGTTGCTAGCTAGGGAGATTTCTGTTTCTGTCATGCAATTTTACAATAAATATTTATTTGACCTCTTGGAAACCCATTTTTGAAGCACTTTTGCAAACATCCTAACAATGTTATAATTTTGTAGGTATCTCCACAAAATATTGAAGTTATCGGGGCGTAGCGATAAATATGGATTGATGTGTCCGCTATTCATTGAGAGTCATGGAAATACCAATGAAGAAATAGGCGTGCAGCTTCGGAAAAGAATTGCAGAAGGGGATTTTGAGTGCTTCCTTGCACCTATTTACGAGGAAAAAGTTGCTTTCCTTTGAATATTTTATTATTGGATGGTTCTAAATCTTATGAACTTTTGTTTTCCGAAACTGTCCTCATTTATAGTACTGATGTCTGTCTTCAAAGTTTCGTCTGCATACCTGCATTATGTGACATAATTGTGTGATTATGGATGGATCATGTTGTATATGCTTGATGTGATTAGAAATTTCGGAGCATATGAGAATGAGGTGGATTATTTGAGTTTTATGTGAAGTTGGAATCGAATGAGGTCATTGCTTGGTGTGCTTGGTGCTGATATTGTCTCCGAAATGTTGTCTGCTTATCTGCATTATGTGACTTAATTGTGTGATTATGGATGGATCCTTCATTGTCTGTCTTCGAATTGTCTTCGAAATTTCATCTGCCTTATCTGCATTATGTGACTTAATTGTGTGATTATGGATGGATTCTTTTGTATGTGCTGCCGTTTGAGATTCTGTATACATTTGTTCTTTTGGATGTCATGACTAGTTTCATTATGTTGTCTTAATTTCATGTTATGTAGGAATTATGGGCAATTGATGGTTCTTTGTCCTAAAAACAATAGTGTGTTTTGGTTCTACTCCAAGGGGAAAAAGACGGAAAAAAAGATTTCCGATAAGATTGAGATGTATGTTTTATAGAATTTTTTTTTTGTGTTATGAATATTTTTTGTTTTGTTTTTTACTTATTAATTTTTATTACCATATAGGGCATGTAATGCATACCAAATGATGAAGGGGACGCAAACGTACCAGTTAAAGAAGTCTCAACAGGTTTATCCGAAGGTAACTTTATTGTAATATGTTTGCCCTTTGTTGGAGTCAATTAAGTTATTGTGCATAAAGGATATTTATGTAAATTCAATTTGTATAATAATTTATTTTATTTTCAGTGTTTGGACCAACGAAAGACATCGGACACATGCGGGTTTTTTGTAATGAGGCATATGCTGGAGATCATCCATTGGACATTGTTGACTCCACTAGTACAAAAACAGGATTCAAGAACAGGGATTTAAGAACGCCTCAGGAGGAGGCGTTCTTAAATGTCAGGCGGTGGCATTTTTGTAATAAAAGTGTCACATACGAGAACGTCTTTTTCAAAGACGTTCTGGTATACTGGATATCCAGAACGTCATTAAAAAGATGTTCTCTTATATTAGATATCCAGAACGTCGTTAAAAACGACGTTCTCGTATGTTTAAATATCGAAAACATCTTTAAAAATGACGTTCTCGAAAGTAATATTCAGAACGCCTTTTTAAAGGCGTTCTCGTATGTCATATTATTTCTGTATTAAAATATACCCACAAAATCAAATTTTTTAATTAAAAAATAAAATAAAAAAACCTTATCTCTTTCCTCTCCCCCTCTCCCCCATCAATTTCTCCTCCAAAATTTACATCCCCGCACGAACCTTCTTCCCATATTCCACCACCACCACACTCCYCCGGCGCCGCACTCYAACCCTAGCCACCACCAATCCGAGCAAGCACGAGCCCAACTGGCCTCCCCTGCCTGAGCACTCAAACACGTTCTCCTGAGCAGCACTTCGCTAGGGTTTGACGGCTGGCCTCTCCTGCCTGAGCACCAGCTCCAGCGGCGACACCACCACCACCTCCACGGCCGCAACTGCAGGATTCTCGTTCAACTCGCCGCACCACAGCTGCTGGGCGGCTGCGACTACCTGCGTAAATTCCCGCTTAACCCTAAAATTTTTGCAACCTAAGATTACTCCTCGCCGTCGACCGGCAAGCCAAAACTCGATGCTCGTCATCCTCCAGACTCAACCTCTCACTTCCAATTACAAGAAACAAACACATAATTTTGATAGGCGAAGAAATTGCAGAAAATCGGGCGGCGATCCCCTTTTGGGCAAAAATGGAGATTCTCCGGCCGGCGCTCCTCCCGCCAAATTAGACGTTCTTTCTACTCCCCCTAAAGATGACGATGCCATCCCAGGTATCAATTTACAATTACAAGCTTCAATTTTGGCCAATTCGAAATTCTCTGTTGGCGATCCCCTTTTGCTTAAAGAAGGTGAAATCGATATTTCCACATAAAATGCTATGAATCCCGTCGAATTGGACATTCAAACCAGTTCTATTGATGTTATTAATTTCGTTTCTCGTTATTATTTGGCCTCTGAAAAATCCCCAATTACCGTTGGCCCCCTCTACTTAGACTGCTTGTCCGTTGGCCCCCTCTACTGCTGCCGGTGTTTCGAATTTGCGCCGCTCCGAGGAGCAGCCTGTTGTCTCCTTGTCATTATCGGGTTATTTCGTAATCTCGAGTATTTTGAACATATTGATTACAATCATCAAGACCCTTATGTAGCAAATCAAAAGCCAACAATGATATTCACTTGAAAACTCAGGATGTTAGTGTGTAAGAGAATGAGACTGCGTTGTTTTCCGATTTTTACTTATTTGGTTGTTTTGCTTTCTGGACTCAGTTCAAAAATTAGAAAATGTATAACGTGGGTCAAAAATCTCGAAGGCGATAAGGTCTATAATTTTATTATTTTATTTTTGTAATTTCATTATTTTAATTCACGCTGTCACTGGTGGAATAATCATGTGATTTTTTTTTCTTTGTTCTTTTGCAGCACGACCTGCTGAAAATGGCAAATGGAGGAATAATCATGTTCTTTTGATGGACATAATTAAAAAGGTGCCTAATGCCGCCTACCCRTGTCTCTAGACTCCGCCACAAAGTATTTCCATAAATATTTCCATAAAGATGGGGAAGAATAATTATTTCGAGAGCAATAAGTATAGCTTCACTCGTATATGGTACTCTGCTTATTTGTTTTATTAATGTATTATTTTCAGGGAGATCTTGCTAGTTACCTTCAAAAAAAGGGCGCCTGTCCCCATCTAAAGCATTAAGATTTGCTCTTGAAATTGCCAGGTAACCACCATTTTTCAGAAGTAAATCCATCAAGGCATTAATATTATTGTTTGTTTTATAGCGATTTTTTTTTTTTTACGCAGGGGCATGAATTATCTTCACGAATGCAAGCCTGAGCCAATCATACATTGTGATTTAAAGCCAAAGTAAGGCAACTAAATGCTTTAGTTGGTCGTATTATCTAAATTACTTTTACTTCTATGGATTTATTTATTTTGGAATACGCTTTTTTTAATATTTACAATTTCAGTAAGGTGCCAGAAATATTTTGCTCGATTTCGGAGGGCAGCTGAAGGTAGCAGGGTTCGGTGTTATTAGGATGTCGACAATCTCACCTGATAAAGCAAAATTAGTGCAGCCCGAGGCAATTGATCATTCAAGTGAGTCGTTAGAGATAAAACAGAATGCTTAATTAGCTTTGTATTTAAACTACTGCAAAAAAACAAACAAACTGTTTTTCTTTATGTTGTATATAGGTTTCTATGTGGCACCTGAAATTTATAGAGATGAAATATTTGACAGAAGTGTGGATGTGCACTCTTTCGGTGTAATGTTGTACAAGGTATACTTGATTTTTTTTTTTTGATGATCGTCTAACTATTTCGGATTTTCATTTTTTTTAAAGTTTATAATAATATGACTAATTTTTCAATATTTTGCCATGTTATTTTCAGATGATGGAGGGCTCACCACCTTTTTCATCCAAGTCTCCTGACGAGGCTGCAAAATTAATCTGTGTAGAAGAAAAGCGACCATCATTCAAGTCAAAATCCAAATCGTTTCCTTCAGAACTAAAAGACTGAGTCCGATTTACCTATAGTGTAAAAGTCATGCAGATTCTTTACTCTATGTTAACATTAATTAGAGTGGTGCTTAGTCAATATCCTAGAAGTCTACGAGAAATGATACTCTTACGAGGCTCAGTCAAAAATAGAATATGCCTTTGACATTTACGCACCCAACTTGAATAAGTGCAATAATAGGCATATAATAAGTTAGGGGCCTTGATTGTCAAATGCATGGGTCCCTCTGGTCAATGTCTCAGAACATCACTGGAGTTCAAAGTTACTTAAGCTATTTATTTATTTTATTATCTATTTATATTCTAGCTTGATTGAGGAATGTTGGCATCCAGATTGTGTTATGAGGCCGACATTTTCTGAGATCATTGTACGATTGGATAAAATTGTGATGAACTGTGCTAAACAAGGATGGTTGGTACACTCATGTTACCTATCCTTTAATATTTTTTTTCTCTTGTGAATTTTAATTTGCTTCAATGATACTACAATCCCCCACTAATGCACGTGACTTTTGTGTCAAATACGTTATTTCTGTCAAGATTTACAACTTGGGTTCCTCAGATGATATGTAAAAGCATATGTTCAGAATTTTGATAATGCGAAATGGATAAAATGGATGTTTCTTGTGAAGGAAATGAGGGAGGAATTTAACCGAAAAAATGTGAGTATTTATGGATATCACCATGTTGAAAAGAATCATCGAGTTTTACATGGGGCAAATGTGAATATTTATGGATACTTTGTGGCAGCCGTCGTGTTGTAATAATCAAAATTACGTCGTATTTCCAGATTTSAGATGCACCACTAACAAAAAATATCATTTCTATGTGATTCTAAATTTCTAATCCATCATTCCATTTTACATGAGCCTTAARGTTAAATGTTATGGTCTTTGAATAGGTAGATTCACAGAAGACACTTACGGGGCTCAAGTAGATTCGTGTGCATTCATGTATAACAAGCGTCGTAGATCACCCTGATAAAGGACCTYGAGCACGATCAATTATAAACAGGTATCACTACTCTTCGTGAAATTCTGCACCGCACAATTACAAAATATCTAATAATATTTACTAGTATTCCAAGTGCATTGTGAAAATAAAGGTGAATTAACATGTGACCCTTAATTGTCTGTTATAATCTCTGGTTGTGTTTTCTCTTTATACTCCCTTAATTCCTTAATTGACATGATGGACCTTAATTTTTTGTAATTTTTCGAGTTAGCTATCATCCTTATAATTATTACTATTAATATTATTAGCTATCTTATAATTAATATTATTATGTTCTTTCTTCCCTCCTCAGTTTGGGAAAGCCATAGTTTGCACAGATGCTGCAGCAGAAGCAGCCAGGTATGGTTACACAGTCGTCGACCGGCCAGAGGGCTTTCTGATATTGGCCGTTGCTTCTTTGGGCGAAGATGTAACAGAGCTAACGAGCCCTCCAGAGGTACGTGTTGTGCATTTATTAATATCTTTTGTTCATCATTGCATTGCTTTGGTCATGGTCTTCATTTTTGGGTTTTGTCTGATTTTTACTTAGGATGCAACATCATTGGAAGAGAAGAAAAAAGGGGTGATAGGGCTCGGCAGGAAGAAAACAGATGAGTCGGAGCATTTTACTTGGAAAGATGATATTAAGGTTCCGTGTGGTAAGCTAATCCCGTCTGAACACAAAGATAGTCCCCTGGAGTACAACGTTTATGATGCACAACAGTAATTTTTTTGTGATTTTAATGATTTTTTTCGTGGTGTCTCATTATTGACATAATAATTTAAGGTGCCGTGTTGTTTGTATTGACATCTTATGGTGATTGTGTATTATTGTGATTAATGACATGTGTTTGATCTTGGAATTATATAAATGACATGTGTTTTGTGATTTAAATAGGTAATAAAATTGTAATATATATGAGCAGCCCTGGAAAAATGAATCCGAAATGAAATTTGATGTATTTGTTGGCAAATGCTTTCATTTAATTTTTTTAAAATTTTTTACTACTTTCCAGAACGGTTATTCAAAAATCTGTTCTAGAAAGTATACTTTCCAAAACGCCAATTTTTATAGACGTTGTGGAAAGTATACTTTCCAGAAGGCCTTTTATCGAGATGTTCTGGAAAGTATACTTTCGAGAACGCCTTAAAAAGGGGCGTTCTGGAAAGTGAACTTTCCAGAACGCCAGAAAAAGGGACGTTCTGGAAAGTATACTTTCGAGAACGTCTATTTTTCAGGCGTTCTGGAAAGTTTACTTTCCAGAACGCATCCAAAAACAGACGTTCTCGAAAGTAAACTTTCCAGAACGTCTTAAAAAAGGACGTTCTGGAAAGTATATTTTCCAGAACGTCTTAAAAAAGGACGTTATGGAAAGTACTTTCTAGGGCTGCAAAACTGACTTTCTAGAACAGTTGAAATTTTTTTAAGAACGTCTCTGAAAAACCGTTCTTGAAAGTCTGACAATCAAGAACGCCTCAGCAGGGCGTTCTTGATTGTCAGACTTTTAAGAACAGCTCCATACAGAACGCCTCAGCAGGGCGTTCTTAATCTGCAGAAACAGGCGTTCTTAAAAGCTGTTTCTGCACTAGTGCTCGTTCGAAAAGATAATTGTCATGCGTAAATAAATCAAGTATATGTGTCCGAATAAATAAACCTTGTTTGTCTTGGTAACTTTAATCTGGATTAGTGTCCGAATGTTGTGTTGGACCAGTGATTGTCAGCTTTACATGCAATTCTTGTCACTGACTTCAAATTTGTTAAAAAGAAATAAAGATACAAGCTAATGGTAATATTTTTGAACGGATTTGTTGAAATTTGACCAGGAACCCGATTATTATTATTATTATTATTATTATTATTATTATTATTATTATTATTATTATTATTACTATTATTATCTTTTTCATAGGTCGAACAACTCAATGCTGAAACATATATAGCAAATTAGTTCAATAATTTCAGACATTGTATTAAGGTTTTCCTAATTAACAATCATGGTTTTAATTATCAACAAATGCACCCACTTAAGGAAAAAACCAGTAATTATCAATAAGAAGCACAGAGATAGATTCCTTTAAAACAAACCTGATATTTAATTCATTATGTATATTAACCAATAAACATTGAGAAGTTGTCCTCACTATCATTAGACCTATCTTAGTGTCTGAATGTCTTATTTGCAGCTATGGGAGAGAAAAATACAGGAAGCTAAGTCTAAAAAGGATACTCTAAAAGAGAAAACATATATAATAGGTTGAGTATCAGTATTGTCATAAAATTAGAGTGGGTGTTCAGCTTCTATTGGCATGTGATTATATAGGGGTAACACAGCCCACCTTCTAGTTGGGAATTGTCCCTATTATTTTTATTAACAACATTTTTAATTCTATTTTCAATGGTTGATTTTTTGATCTCTGTGTTATTCGAAATCAGATTATCAAGAGGATATATATATATGTTCTTTGTTCTCAAATTAAAGATTTATTTCCYGTTTTTCATTGACTTGCAGGCACTCAACATGAAACAACCTTATTCGGACGATGACATTGATGATGTACGTAGACGTTGGGSGGAGTGTTTATTAGAGGTTATTGCTTGATCACAAATAAACTATTTGTGGATAACTTGAATGGTAGTAAAATAGGTACTCGTCTTTTTGGTGAACGTATATTTGGCGAATTGTGTATTCTTGGTTATTTCTACTTTAACATTTGGTGATCGTGTATTTGGTGACTTATGATTTTCGTATTGATATATTTTGGTGTGTATGTATTATTGTGATTAATGGATGATTCTTGGATTATATGAATGATTGGTGTTTTGTGAAAATTTCAATTTAGGCTGAATAGATATGGGAAACAAAAAATGAAAAAAACAGGGAATTCAAAAACTGTCAAATCTTGAACGACTTTCCCAAAGACATTCTGGAAAATGTACATTCCAGAACGGTTATGAAAAAGACGTTCTAGAAAATGTATATTCCAGAACATCTTTCCGAAACTGACGATCTGGAATATACATTTTCCAGACGCCACCGACAAGGACGTTCTGGAATAAACATTTTTTAGAACGTCTCTCTCCAAAAGACGATCTGGAAAATGTATATTCTAGAACGTCTCTTTAGAAAAGGCATTCTGGAAAATGTATATTCTAAATCGCTTTCCAAATTGAAGTTCTGGAAAACGTATATTCTAGAACGTAATTTAGAAAAAGATGTTCTAAAATATACATTTTCCAGAACGCCATTTAGAAAAAGACGTTCTAGAAAATATTTATTCTAAAACGTCCTGTTCGAAAATGACGTTCTAGAATATACATTTTCCAGATCGTCTTTTGTGAAAGACGTTCTAGAATATACATTTTCTAGAACGTCTCTTTCGTAACCAATCTGGAATGTTATTTTATAGAACATATTAACCGGGAAAAACTATTTTTTAGAACGGATAAATTATTTTCTAGAACGTCTCAAATAACCGTTTTAGCATATCTGATATTCTAGAACGCCTCAAAAAACTGATTTGGAAAATCTAATATTCTAGAACAGCTCTAGTGAGAACACCTGGGCTGGGCGTTCTAGAATAAATGAAATAGGGCGTTCTAGAAAACTGTTTTTGCACTAGTGAGTGGAAAACAAAATGTTGGCAGTTACAGAGAGAGAGGATTGCGGAGAGAATGAAAGCACTTCAGGAGCTCATACCTAATGCTAATAAGGTCATTTCACTTATCCCTTGTCATCTGTATTAATTACTACCTAATTAATAATTATGCTAATTATATGTCAAGCTTATTATGTTAATTAAGATTTAATATTTACTACCCAAAAGTTTGCTTAATACTGCAATAAAATGTTTTTTTTTTTACCCTCTAATCAATTGTGCCATCTTTTTGCTAATTTGACAATGTAAAATATTAGTAAACTCTTGTATTTCAAGTTATGAAAGTGAAATAAATGTTATCACTGATTAAAAAATAGAAAAATAGTGCATTTATGAATTTCAAATAGTGAAAATTTAGGAGATGCTTCTCCAAAATGAAATCTATCTGGTTATTTGTCTTTCTAAATTAAAAAGAAAATAGTGAGGAACTCAAAGATGGGTTTTATTGACCAATTGGCTATGAAAGTTCATTCTGATCTCTTAGATTAATTTAGGACCAATTGAGGGATGCATTTAGGCATGTCTTGAACTTGCATTATTTGCTAATCCGATTGCAGTGTCATGTGCTATTAGAGAAGCCTTAGTATAGAAATCAAAGGATCTCACATGCGGGCATGTGTCCATAAGATGGTGTTTAGGAATGTATTAGGTGATGGACCTCCTAGCTGGAAAGGATATAATAGATAGAGGGAATCATATATAGTCAGCAGACAATCATCATAAAGAGATGATAACTTACTGAACTAAATTATTAACTATAACTAATATGGATGGAAACTTATTTGTAATGAAGTTTTAGACATAGATCCATTTAGAAGAATAAAATAAAATGTGTTTGAGATTTATTAATTCATTGGCAGTCTTGCTGGTAAACCCAAACCTTCAGTTATTCCCTCTCTGGTGTTATTTGAAGCTTAAAATATTATGTAGTTATTTTGCGTTTCTAGTTATCATACATCGTTTGTGTTTGTGTTTTTCCAGGCTCAAACTTGACCCGAGGACCAACCTCTTATGAAGATCAGGATTAACCGTGTAACGATATATTTCGTATGTAAAATTCAGGGGTATAAGTGTGTCCTTTGTTATCTTTGTGAAACTCTGTATTGTCTGAGTCCTGTGTATCTTTGTTACACTTTCCACAGGTGGGTGAGTAATATTATAAGGAAGCGGCATGATTCATTTGTGACGAGTGTTGCCTTGCATCCTAATAATGTGAGTGTATCTCGGCTTTTATCTGTCCTTGTATCTATTGCTCAGTGCACATTTACCTTTGAATCTAAAAACAGTTGCACTTTTATGACTTTTAATAAAGTTACATCTTCTATACCAAGTATATTTTTATTTAAGATGAAAAACAAAAAACTGGTTTATAACTTGGATTACGCTCGAGCATTCAACTGTTGAGATGCCTATGGAAACTGTGATTGAAAGAATGATAAAACCTTATGCAAGAGGTAAAAAGTACATCCTATATACAGTAAATTTTTGAAAGTAATGGAATAAATGAACATCTAATTGGATTGGGGGAAATATATTCACATTTATTGCTGCAGTTCGAGCACTATTCAATTAGTTGTCGTTGAAAGATTTAGGGAATATTTTCCTTGTCGTTCTCATTCCTTTCACCGAAAATATATACAAGAGTTTAGCAATATCCTAGGCTACAAACTAGGAAACTAATTACTAGGAGACTAATTACATAATATACGTATAACCCAAATATTAGAGAGATTATCTCCTTTGACTAATGACTAATATATACAATATATTTAACACACCCCCACAGTCGAAGCGGGAGGTCGACGGACGCTAAGACTGTCCCGAAATTCCTCAAATAAAACTCGCGGAAGACTTTTAGTGAAGATATCCGCTATCTGATATCGTGAAGGCACATGTAGAACTCTTACTTCCCCACGTGCAATATTTTCTCGAACAAAATGAATATCCATTTCTATGTGTTTTGTTCGTTGATGTTGAATTGGATTTCCTGACAAATAAATAGCGCTAACATTGTCACGATAAACAAGAGTAGCCTTTTTAATCGGACAATGTAATTCCAAGAGAAGATTTCGAATCAAGCATGACTCGGAGACAACATTCGCCACCCCACGATATTCGGCCTCTGCACTAGATTTTGACAATGTGGGTTGGCGTTTAGATGACCAAGATATAAGATTATCACCCAAGAAAATACAATAAACAGACGTCGAACGTCTTGTATCAGGGCACCCACCCCAATCTGCATCAGTATATGCAACCAGAGAAGAAATAGAGGATGGATATAGATGTAGTCCAAAATCAAGAGTACCATGTACATATCGAATAATCCGTTTGAGAGCAGACATATGATCAACCCTCGGGTCATGCATATGAAGACAAACCTGCTGAACGGCATAAGAAATATCCGGCCTGGTGAACGTAAGATATTGTAGAGCCCTTGCAAGGCTCCTATACAGAGACGGATCATCAAAATTAGCACTAGTAGTAGTGCCAACCTTCAACTTCGTGTCAACCGGAGTCTGAGACGGTTTACACGATGACATCCCTGCGCGGTCAATTATCTCCTCGGCATATTTTCGCTGTGAGAGAAACAAACCACCCTTTTGTCTAGTCACAGCAATACCCAAAAAATAATTCAGAAGACCGAGGTCCTTCATAGCAAACTCAGAGCTAAGAAGAGCCATGATAGAACATCGGAGAGCATCAGAAGAAGCAGTCAGAATAATATCATCAACATATAATAAAAGATAAGCCATGTCAGAACCTTTACGATAGATAAATAAAGAATTATCCATCCTGCTGTTAGTAAATCCAAGAGACAACACATAATCAGCAAACCGCTTATACCAAGCCCGGGGTGCCTGCTTAAGTCCATAAAGAGACTTACGCAAGAGACAAACATAATCTGGATGAATCCGATCTCTGTACCCAACTGGTTGATGCATATAGACAGTTTCCTGCAGCTCACCATGTAAGAAAGCATTCTTAACATCCAACTGATGAATAGACCACGCCTTCGACAATGAAAGACTAAGGACAGTACGGATTGTAGCTGGTTTGACAACCGTACTAAATGTCTCGCCACAATCGATGCCAACCTGTTGAGTTTTACCATCACCTATAAGACGGGCTTTATGCCTCTCAAAATCACCATTAGACTTGACTTTATGAGTAAAAATCCACATAGAACGAATAACATTTACATTAGGTGGATGGGGCACCAACTCCCACGTATTATTTTTAATAAGAGCATCAAATTCATCATCCATGGCCATTTTACAATTCGGATCACGCAAATCTGTGATCGGATTACGAGGTAAAGGAGACCTCGTGACAGCAACATTGGAAAAGTATTTTTTATTTGGCTTCAAAATGCCATTTTGACTACGAGTCACAATGGAGGGCTGTTGACTGGAATTTAGGTGGGAGTGGGAGCATTTGGTTCATTTTGTAGCTGGGCCAAAGGAGAAGAAGAGGTAGGAGAGGAACGATTTGGG
Organism: Phtheirospermum japonicum; assembly: GCA_014905375.1. Lineage (NCBI taxonomy): Eukaryota > Viridiplantae > Streptophyta > Magnoliopsida > Lamiales > Orobanchaceae > Phtheirospermum > Phtheirospermum japonicum. The sequence goes on from BMAC01000037.1 coordinate 630,321, forward strand.
CTGGGTGAGGAAGGAGGCCCATGCGCCTCTGGCAAACCCAAAGGAGAGTGGGCACCAGCAGCTGAGGGAGGGGAATGGAGTTGGGCCGTGGGTGAGTGAGGAGGAGAAACGGGCTGGGCGTGTTGTGGGTCATCATGAGCTTGGGTCAAATGATGAATAACAGAAGGATGTAATGCATCATTTAGAAAGTCATACGAGGTAGTAGATGGAGAATGAAGTTTAGCAAATGGGAACACATTTTCATCAAACAAGACATGGCGACAAATAATGATTTTATTAGACGATAAATCAAAACACTTGTAGCCTCGATGATTAGGAGGAAAACCCAAAAATACACAAGGAGTAGACCTTGGTTGTAACTTATTAATGGTGGTAGATGGAATACGAGGGTAGCACAAACACCCGAAAACCCGCAAGTGAAAATAAGAGGGAACCCGTTGATAAAGAATCTCCAAAGGAGACTTATTACCCAACAACTTACTCGGAATGATATTGAGGAGGTATGTGGCCATTTGCAAAGCATGGTGCCAAAAAGAAGGTGGTAAAGAATCATGAGCAAGGAGAGTTCAAGTGACATTATTGATATTTCTAAGTTTTCGCTCGGCTTTCCCATTTTTTGAAGAAGTATGGGGGCAAGAAAGACGAAAAGACAAGCCATTGCATTTATAAAAATCCCAAAACGGACCATTATCAAACTCCCTTCCATTATCACATTGAATATTTTTTATTTTTCGTTCAAATTGTGTGAATATATGGGCTTTAAAATTTAGAAAAATGTCATAAACATCCGATTTCTTAGCTATAGGTAAAGTCCATAAATATTTTGAAAAATCATCCAAGAACACAATATAATAATGATGGCCCGTAGAACTCAAAATGGGAGATGTCCACAAGTCGCTATGAATAATATCAAAAGGCATAAGAGTGTTTGAATTAGAAGAAACGAAAGGCAACTTAACATGTTTGCCATAAACACAAGAACCACAAATGCTAGAACTAGAAAGTTTAGTACAATCAATGCTTTTATTATGCCTAAGAACATCTAAAGTAGGAGCACCCGAATGACCCAACCGATCATGCCAAATCTTAGGAGAGATGGCGGCGAAGGTAGAAGGATAAGATTGATTGTTGGTAATAGGATAAAGGTCCCCTTGGCTATCACACCTCGTGATTGGCTTCCCCGTCCGAAAATCCTTCACAGAAAATCCAAAAGGATCAAACTCGACTTTCACAGAATTATCGGTGGTAAATTTTCTAACAGAAATGAGATTTTTTATGAGTTTGGGAGCATGAAGAACATTCTTTAAGGAAAGGGGAGTAACAGTAGGAGGTAATTTAGTGTGACCATAACCGAGTATAGGAATAGTATGACCATTACCAACAACAATGCCATTATTTGGATGAGTGCTCAAATTAAAATAAGACGAGAGATTACCGGAAGAGGAGGTCATATGAGACGTTGCACCGGTATCCATGTACCAAGACGGATTGGGTTGTTGAAGAGACATAGTATGCATTGCCGCCTCGATATCCGTAGGAGCAAAGGATCCGGACTGACCAAGTGAAGCCGGATATGCTGACTGCTGGACATAGGCCTACTGTGGTCTTGGGCCTAACACACCAGGCTGCTGCCGCATTTTAGGAATGGATTGGGGTCTGGCCCAACCTTGAGTTGGGTATGGACAAGGGGGTATGGGCCAACCCTGGTTATACCACCCCTAAGGAAATGAACCCGGACCCTGCTGTGGCTGCCCTTGCGTCTGCTGTCTACCGTGATGACCACTGTGGCTGCCAGACTGCTGATCCCGGCCTCCACCCTTGCTGCCGCCGGAGTTTCGGACACCACCAGACCCGAAATGTTTTCGGCCACTGTTGTTGTTGCGTTGGCCAGAAATTTTTTTTTCCTTTGTTGTGTCCCGATTTTCCTCCCTGATTCTGACCACCATCTGTCGTGGCCACCATAGCGGACTCTGTTGCTGCCTCCTTAGCTAAACCGGCTTCTTCTAAAGTGAGCATGGAACGTGCCTTATAAAAGGGCGGCAGAGGATTACTTTGGCGGATTAACGTACCCACACCTCGGTACGGTCGAGTAAGTCCCCCAACCAACTGTAACACCATTCTACTATCGAACACCGGAGCCCCAACATTCTTCAATTGATCCTCAATGGATTTGAGACGTTGACAATAAGAGGAAACATTTGGGAAATCCTTCATAGAAGTGGTGGAGAATTCTTGTTCCAACGCCACGGCACGAGAGTGTTCATTATCGTAGAATATGTCACGCAACCTATCCCAAGCTTCCATAGCCGTAGATTCAGGCTCAATAATGGTGTTCAACAAGTCACGAGAAATAGTAGAATAAATCCACAAGAGAACCGTTGCATCCAAGGTCGTCCATAATTCTTTTTCCGCATCCGTAGATGGAAGAGGTTTCTCCTTGCCCTTGGCCGGAGGAATGATATGGTGAAGAACTTTGTGAGATTTTGCGTGAACCTTGAATAATTCCTCCCATGTAGAATATTGGACGTTTTCCATCTCAAGGGTGATGGGAACATTATTTTTGATATTGGGAACGGCAAGAGCCGGATGGATGGATGATTTGGAGTCCCCCATGAGAGAAGGAGTAATTGGGCGGAAGAACAGAGATAGGATGCAGCGGAAATTAGAGAGATTAGAACCCTAGGCTAACTGATACCATGAAAGATTTAGGGAATATTTTCCTTGTCGTTCTCATTCCTTTCACCGAAAATATATACAAGATTTTAGAAATATCCTAGGCTACAAACTAGGAAACTAATTACTAGGAGACTAATTACATAATATACGTATAACCGAAATATTAGAGAGATTATCTCCTTTGACTAATGACTAATATATACAATATATTTAACAGTCGTCAAGTCACATTGTCTATTGAGAAAAAGAGGATTCTAAACGTGTGCCGCATGAAGGGTGCCACATTTATTGTGAATTTTTATGTTTATGTTTATTTTTTTTTTTGCTTAAACTATCATATCCCTTTGTTTTGTTCTTAAATGAGTTCATTTTGATTTGATAACTGTAGAGTTCTTCCCGTGAACTATACGATTGTGATGGTCGGAATTCTGGCAGCAACAGTTGAGGATGCGCTCATTGCGTGAGTTTATTTGATTTGATTTTTTTATTTTTAATCTTCAACATCATCCTTACATATAGTATAGACAACATTCATTGTCTGAAAGGTTAATGGTATTTTTGATTTTCTAGTTATGTAGCTATTGCGGCAGGGGACCCTTCATTTGATCACTCGAACCTTAAAATATTACTATACCACATTCCATGTTCAATACATCTCACTCATAAATGTATTCCATAAACTTGTTACATAATTTCTCAATTTATATTTTTGGTAAAATTAATACTATAACTTTAAAAAATAAAAAATCTACTCAAGAAGAGATGATATAAAATGCACGCACACCTTTGAATGTGTGTAATTTTTAATTCTTGTTTTCTCAAAAATTGAATGATCATCCCAAAGTAGGTCTGCCCCTGCTAGAATCCGCAAACTATGCATTTACGGACATCAAAATGGCAAGATACGGAAAGGTTTATAATGCGCTATTGCTTTGACCTCGTTTCTTTAGTTTACTACGATATGATGCTAATTAATTCATTAATTCAAATCTTCAATTTGTGCTTAATTCTATCATTGGTTTTATGACTGAACCGACGATATAAGAGGTCATGCGCTTGTCACATTATGTAACAATTGGATCCCAGTGTAGCAATACTGTCTCTAGATACCTAAAGAGTTCATGAGTCGTACTCTTTTCAGATTAACGTGTTCCGATTTTTTAAAATTTTCCCCATCGGGAATTAAATGAATAAAATGCAATAGGATTAAGGCTGAGCTGAGATGGGATGTCCGAGTAGGTCTTGCTGTGTACTGTGTACGGTTCTTTTCACAGCCATGAGTATCTAAATCCGTAGAAAATGAGATGAGCTGTATGCAGATCAATGTATCTTGATGGTTTTAACTCTTATAATCCTGGAATGCCATTAATATTTATTTATTTATTTATAAGTACCGTTAACTAAGGTTTCACCAGAAGATATTTTCTATCGCGGATGTCATTGTTATTCCAACCGTTGGGTACGAAATTAGTTTTTTTTTCTTGTATGTGTTACTTATTGGGTTTGTATGGTTATGACTAAAACTTTTAACAGTACATCGCATGCCTGTTTTGTTTTTTTTAATAGTGTCACTGCGTACACGATAAAGGATGACGCTCTAGAAACTGGTGAACTAGACTACATAAATGGAGGTAAATTGTACTTTTTATAACAAGATCCAAACTATTATTACATGATATTTTATTATTAGTCCAAATTGTTATATGTTAAAATGAAAATAATTATTTGCTCAATAATCCCAGCTCCATTAGTACGATACTAGATATCTGAAAATTTCCTGGGATTGCCTGGAGTAACTGTTCCAGTAAGCTGTCAAAATCTCAAAATAATAATATGTTATGATTTGTGTAATATTGTAATTTTTTCCTAAATTTTTTGTATTGATTCGTGATCGACGAATTCTCGACGCGCTAGTTTCGGAATCTGTCTCCGCAAGAGTACGGATCCGGTTGTAGGGCGGCGAGTTCTTCCCGAGTCGTGTCTCTCGAGGATGGATATTATCAGCTTGTCGGTTTCTTAATTGTTCTTATCGTCGGTAGCGACTAACTATTCTAAACTAGGAAAGCAGTAGTCATTGTTCAGTTTTGAGTTTTACGACTAAGATTTATATTGAAATACAAGATTTAAGAACAGTGAAAATGAAAAGGAAATTAAAGTTTATTTAAAACGATTAATCTAAACTAGTTAACTAATAAAACTTATAATTGTAAATTAAGGAAAATGGAGGGGAAATGAAAGTCAAGCTTATTTGAAAAAGTCAACATTAATTTAATAAAAATTAAAGTTCAAAAAAGGAAGATTATATAAAACTTCTAAAAACTTAAAGATTGATCTAAACAACTTAACAACTTAAAAGTATAAGTTGAAAAGTTAGAAAGCTATAAAATGAAAATGGAAGTTTGATGATCAAAATAACAACTAAATTACGATCAAACATCAACACACAATTAAATGAAATAACAWGTAAATAAAACTATATTAATGGAAGATATTACCAAGAGTATGATCCACAAAAGCTTGAAATGGAAAAGCTTGAAAGCTTGAAGGATTCTTCACAAAAGACAACTAAATCAAGGCTTGAATAACTAACTAACTAGGATCTAAAGCTTAACTAATCTATTACTAATTACTAGAATTTATGGGAATTAAAATTCAGAAAAAATGAAAGGGAATTGTTTTCTGGTTTTAAGGAGCTCTCCTGGGAGGAAAGAGCCTTGCTGCAAGTTGCAAGTTGTTCAAAAATTAAAAAGACGTCTGATTACTTATTCAATATCAAAATCTGCTTTTCAGTCGATCGACTGAAAAAGCAGTCGATCGACTGCGATGCCAAAACGACCTGAAGCCCTGGAATCCAGTCGATCTTCGGAGGACCCAGTCGATCGACAGCAGTCGATCGGCCAAGTAGGCAGTCGATCGACTGCATCGTCCAAAAC
>BMAC01000037.1:638579-657008 GCA_014905375.1 Phtheirospermum japonicum
GTCAAATCTCGAATTTCCATCAACGACCGTGGGCACCACCACATCAAAGATGGGCATCTCGTCAAGGCACGGCTTCTTAAGCTCATCCACGTCATTCGCAATTTGCTTAGCATGAGTCTCCATGTGAGCGAGGCGTTCCGTGAGCTCGGCTAAGAGAGACTCCAGGTCCGGGAGTTGGGACATAGACGAATCTTGAAAGAGTGAGGTATAAGGGTCATCGCTCGGAGTATACAAGCTCGAGGTGGGTAGATTGTAAGACTCGTATAGATCGTAAGAAGAAGGAAGGGCGAGTGGAACATATGGATCGTCAAAACCCAGATCAAAAGGATCAAGAGTCGGTGCATACGGATCTACGCTCGGGTTATGGGGATATAAAAATGGGGGTGAATGTGGAGGATTTGGGTCATAATGATCGAAAGAGTAGATCCATTTTTTCCCGATCGAAGCATACGGGTCGTCATATTCGGGAGTGGTGTATGGATTTGGATATTCGGGAGTTTGGATGTAAGGGTTGTCGTATGGCAAACTAGCTCGGTAGTTTACCATCCTTGGCCGGATCAATTAAGCGGCGGAGGCATCCTTTGATCGTCTAGAGTGTGGGCGGGAGGAATCGGGCTCTCGAACGGAGTTGCCATCGTTCGCTCCTCGATTATCGATGATAATAGCGGAGGTAACGGGACGTCGGACCTACCCTGCATACACAACAACGACAAAAGATTATGCGTATCGAATGTAAAACGACGAACTAATCTAACTACGAACTACGTTAACGATAAGAGTAATTAAGAACACCATTGGCCTTWATCCATCCCCGGCAACGGCGCCAAATTTTTGATCGACGAATTCTCGACGCGCTAGTTTCYGAATCCGACTCCGCAAGAGTACGGAGCCGGTTGTAGGGCGGCGAGTTCTTCCCGAGTCGTGTCTCTCGAGGATGGATGTTATCGGCTTGTCGGTTTCTTAATTGTTCTTATCGTCGGTAGCGACTATCTATTCTAAACTAGGAAAGCAGTAGTCATTGTTCGGTTTTGAGTTTTACAACTAAGATTTATATTGAAATACAAGATTTAAGAACAGTGAAAAGGAAAAGGAAATTAAAGTTTATTTAAAACGATTAATCTAAACTAGTTAACTAATAAAACTTATAATTGTAAATTACGGAAAATGGAGGGAAAATGAAAGTCAAGCTTATTTGAAAAAGTCAACATTAATTTAATAAAAATTAAAGTTCAAAAAAGGAAGATTATATAAAACTTCTAAAAACTTAAAGATTGATCTAAACAACTTAACAACTTAAAAGCATAAGTTAAAAAGCTAGAAAGCTATAAAATGAAAATGGAAGTTTGATGATCAAAATAACAACTAAATTACGATCAAACATCAACACACAATTAAATGAAATAACATGTAAATAAAACTATATTAATGGAAGATATTACCAAGAGTATGATCCACAAAAGCTTGAAATGGAAAAGCTTGAAAGCTTGAAGGATTCTTCACAAAAGACAACTAAATCAAGGCTTGAATAACTAACTAACTAGGATCTAAAGCTTAACTAATCTATTACTAATTACTAGAATTTATGGGAATTAAAATTCAGAAAAAATGAAAGGGAATTGTTTTCTGGTTTTAAGGAGCTCTCCTGGGAGGAAAGAGCCTTGCTGCAAGTTGCAAGTTGTTCAAAAATTAAAAAGACGTCTGATTACTTATTCAATATCAAAATCTGCTTTTCAGTCGATCGACTGAAAAAGCAGTCGATCGACTGCGATGCCAAAACGACCTGAAGCCCTGGAATCCAGTCGATCTTCGGAGGACCCAGTCGATCGACAGCAGTCGATCGGCCAAGTAGGCAGTCGATCGACTGCATCGTCCAAAACACCAAAACTCCCTGGAATCCAGTCGATTTTGGAGTTCCAATTGATCGACTAGAAGGGCAGTCGATCGATTGAACTCCAGTCGGTCGACTGGATTGCTGCACCCGGCTTGATTCCTCGTTCTTTTCACGTCCGCCGGTTTATCGAGCCTCATCCGTTGCGCTCCCTTGCTTTGTCCGTTCATTCCCGAGTCGAGTATCAACGATCCCAAACGAGCGCGGGCCCCGCTTGGACGTCCTACGGCCATTAGAAAAATGAAATAGTGAAAAACTACGAAAACTAATAATAAAACGTACAAAAATACGAAAACCTAGAAGTAACGAAAAATGGCCAACTCGACTCCTAAAACACCTAAAAGCAAGCGAAACACACGCAACGTGATACAAAAACGATAGAAAAAATATGTACAAAAAGATGCAAATCAATTCGTATGTAATTTGTGAGAGGAAGGGGGAGAGAAAACTTGAGGGAGAAGATAGACTAGAAGATCGTAATGCTTGCTTAATTTGGCTCCTTTGTTTTTAGTACATAAATACCTAAAAGGGGGGACCAAAAGCATCTAAGCTTGATCCACCAAATAAGGGAAATACTAGCAAACTCTACCAATTAAAATATAACACTTGTCTTGCTAAAATTAAAAGATAATAATCAGCCTTAATGCCTCAACATCCGCCATGTGTCCCCTACTTCCCCACTCGGTACCCGGCCCAGTTACCCAAATCAAGCCCTGACCCGTGCCCATCACTTATCAATTCGCCCTTATCAAAATCGATCACAGACTTCTTCAACCCTAATCCCCCTCTTTCCTCCTCCGGCGATGGCGAAACCTTACCAATCATGACATACTGCCCCCGTTTTGAGATCCTTGTTTTAAAGGATCTAACTTGGGAAATCTCTTGCGCAGGTACTTCTCATCCTCCCATGTTAATTTCTCAATTTCGCTGTTTCACCATTTAATTAGAAACTGTTGCACTTACTCCTTTTTCTGTGCACTAATCGCCGGACAATAGTTTCTTCAGGAGTCACCATCTTCGATCGTCTTAGGGAGCCCAGATCCTGGAGTTGGGATTACGGTGGGGCTAAGCTTCCTTTTAAGGATCAAAACATGGAATACAGGGTGGATCTTGGATTCTTCCAGCAATTGTAAATGGTAAGCAACCTCCCCTATCTTTTCTATGATCTTGAATGGCCCATAAAACTTTGTTGATAGTTTTAAGTTCCTCATGAGTACCACAGAGTTTTGTCTAAAGGGTTGTAGTTTTAGGTACACCCACTCTCCAATTTCAAAGTGCATCTCTTTTCTCCTTTTGTCTGGAAAAATCTCATTCTTTCTGAGCTAGTTGTAGATTTTGTTTGAGGTCTTGAAGTAGTTGCTGTCTCTGTGTAATAAATTGTGCTGTGTCCTGATGTTGTGTGATAATGTGAGTTTCCAAGAAGGTAGATGGGGGCTGATAACCATAAAGTGCCTGAAAAGGGGTAGTCTTGAGACTGGTATGGTAGTTAGTATTGTACAAGTATTCTGCCAATGATAACCATTTAATCTAGGTCCTACGGTTCTGTTGCACCATACATCTGAGGTAATTCTCCAGACACTGATTCAATCTCTCAGTTTGCCCATCTATTTGTGGATGGTAGGCTGAGGTGAACTCTAGCTTAGTACCTGTTGCCTTAAAAAACTCCTTCCAAAAGTGACTTGTGAAAACCTTGTCCCTGTCAGTGACTATATGTAGGGGTTGCCCATGTAGTTTGTAAATGATGTCTAAAAATAACTTAGCCACAGTGGTAGCTGTAAAAGGGTGTTCCAATGATATGAAATGGCCATACTTAGTGAGTCTGTCTACTACCACTAAGATTACATCCTTGCCCATTGACTTAGGCAGTCCTTCAACAAAGTCCATAGAAATGTGAGTCCAAGCTTGGTTAGGAATGGGTAAGGGCTGCAATAGACTTAAGTAGGTGCCACCTTCAGATTTTCTCTTAGCACACACCTCACCGTGTTTAATCCAGGTTTCAACTTCCTTCTTTAGTAGAGGCCAATAAAAAACCCTACTAACCCTCTTGTAGGTGCCCAAGATCCCAGAGTTTCCTCCATATGATGAGTTATGCATCTCAGTGAGTATAGTGTTCCTGAGTTGAGAATTGTTCCCCACCCCTATTCTTCCCTTGAACTTTATGATATCCCCTTGTAATTTAAATTCTGGATATGTTGCCACCAAGATTTTGGTAAAGAAAGGATCCCCTTCATAACTGTCAGCCACCTGTTGTACCCAAGATGGGTTGACATATGATATAGCCCCATTAAATACCTCAAGTGTTCCTTCCTGGACAGGGCATCAGCAACCTTATTCTCCACCCCCTTATTATACTGTATCTCATAGTTAAACCCTAGTAACTTAGTTATCCATTTTTGTTGCATTGGATTCATGATCCTTTGATCCAATAAGTGCTTTAAATCTTGTTGGTCAGTTGTGATAATGAATTTGTATCCCTGTAGATAATGCTTCTACTTCTGAATGGCCATCAATACAGCCATAAATTCCTTTTCTTAAATGGATAACCCTTGGTTCTTCAAACACAAGGCTTTGCTCATATAGGCTACCCTCCTGCATCAGAACAACACTCAAACCAGTGCCACTAGCATTTGTTTCTAAGATGAAAGGTTTTGAAAAATCTGGGAGGGCTAAAACAAGAGCAGTAACCATAGCCTCCTTCAATCTATTGAAGGCTGCCTCAGCCTCATATGACCACAGGAACCCTCCTTTCTTGAGTAATTTTGTTAATGGCTTACTCATCAATCCATATCCCTGTATAAACCTTCTATAATACCCTGTGAGACCCAAAATCCTCTGAGTTTTTTAAGAGTATTGGGACTAGTCCAATTTACCATGCTGGTGATTTTACTAGGACCCGTAGCAACTCCCTCCTTAGAGATTATGTGACCTAGGTATTCAATCTGTTCTTGCCCAAACTGGCACTTGCTGTTTTTTGCAAATAGTGAATGCTTTCTGAGTAAGAACAAAACTGACCTCACATCCTTATAATGATCCTCACTACTGTAGTTGAGAATATCATCAAAGAAGGCTAGTACTGACTTCCTCAACATAGGTTGAAAACTTGATTCATTAATGATTGAAAAGTGGATGGGGCATTTCAAAGCCCAAAAGGCATGACCAGAAACTCAAACTGCCCATTGTGGGTGTTCAAAGCTATCAGATACCTATCTTCTGGCCTCATTAAAATTTGAGAATATCCTGACCTTAAATCAATTTTTGAGAAATGCTCAGCCCCTTGTAGTTCATCCAATATCTCATCAATAACAGGAATAGGATAGTCATGCTTGATGGTCAAGTTATTAAGATATTTATAGTCTACACATATCCTCCATGTAGCATCTTTTTTCTTAACTAGGAGCACTGGTGATGCAAATGGGCTACTACTATGCTGAACAATTCCTGAATCTAGCAGTTCCTTCACTATTCTTTCAATCTCATTTTTCTATCTGTGGGACACCCTGTAGGCGTATTGGTGCTTAGGGTTACTGCCTTCCTTTAATACAATGTTGTGTTCAACACCTCTAACTGGTGGTAGTCCTTTGGGTTCTTCAAAAACATCCTGAAACTCCAACAGTAATTTATCCATCTTGTCATTGCTGTGCTCAGTCTTAGGTTTAACCTTAACCCAATACATTTCTTCAATCTGAGTGGGCACCTCTTGGTGAACCATTTTGAGAGTAGGGCCAGAAATTAATTAGCATTCAACTAGGAAAGAAATAACTTGAATCTTTACCCTTTTTCCCAAAGAGAGTGACAGTGAATGTCATCTTGTCATAATCAAATTCAATAGGAGTACAAGATTTCAGCCAGTCACCTCCCAATATCAAATCACAACCATCAGTAGCCAGAACCCTAGGTGAGAAGGTAAAAGAGTGGCCCTCCATTTTCCACTTGAACCCTACAACCCTATCAGAGCTGATCATCCTTTGCCCTTTAGCAACTTTAACCAAGATAGGTTTGACCTTTTCTAAAGTGTAGCCCAGCTTCCTAGCAGTAGATTCCTGTATAAAACTTAGAATGCTCCATGTATCAATAAGTAAATGCAACTTCTCACCCCCTACAGAACCATTAAGCCTCATAGTAGTGACTCCACCTTCCCCTGATATAGAATTGAGTGTCATTTGGATTTCCTCCATTGAATCAGCACATTCCTGCTCATCTATCTCATTGTGCATGTAGTGTAGCTCCTCCTCCTCCTCAGTCATAATTATATAGTAAATCATGTTCTTACACCTGTGCCCAATTGAAAATGGTTCATCACAATTAAAGCAAAGACACTTTTCCCTCCCAGTTGACATCTCAGAAGAAGTTAGGATCTTGAATGGTGGCTCAATAACATTCTTGGTAGGCCTGTGTACAGCACTCATCTCATTTCTCCTCAGGTTGAAAGAGGAAACAAGCTTAGTTGTATTCCTGAACTTCTTTGCCAATGCCTCCAGGGTATGTAGCTGCCTCTGCCCTAGTTTAATAGTTTGTTGCAAGGTTGTGGGCTCAAACATGTGCATAAATGCCTGCAAATCTTCACTTAGCCCACTAATGAAACTGGCTATGAAATAATCTTCAGAATAGGCACTATTGTTCAAGATTAGCATACAAGCTCTTAATTCTTCAAATTTCTCCATATATTCCACATTAGAGTGTGTGTGTCTCAACTTGTTGAACTCAGCAATAATTTTTGATTCTTTCAACTCTTCAAATCTGGTTGAAACAACTTATAAAAACTGGGGCCAGGATAGATCCAATTGTTTCATGGAAGATTGTTGATACCACAGTGCAGCTTTTCCTTCAAAATGCATAGAGGCTAGGGTTACCTTTTGAGAGTCAGGCTTGCTGGGTATTAGCTTGAAATATCCTTGGCATTTTAGCATCCAAGACCTGGGTTCGGAACCATCAAATCTGAGAAAGTCAAGCTTGGGTAGTGGACTGATGATGTTGGCTGCAGATTGTTGCTTAGAGGTTGTTCTAGTAGAGAACCAGTCTGGGCCTGGACCTCCCAGGATTGACCCTTCTCTGTCTGTTTGGGCCCTTTGTCAAGATTGAGCAACTGCAATTGAATAGATGCTAGGGTTTGAGAAAGATGATCGAACTTGCTTGTCATGTCAGTGTTAATACCAGTGATATGTTCTTCTATTTTCATTTCAGTAGCTTCTCTTTTTAAAGCTTCAGTTTGAAGAATCTGATCCAAGCGCTACTGGGCTTCCTGCACGTCCTTAAAACAAGTGATTTCTGCCATTAAGAAGGACCGAGGGCTCTGAAATACCAATTGTTATGATTTGTGTAATATTATAATTTTTTCCTGAATTTTTTATATTAATTCGTATGTAATTTGTGAGAGGAAGGGGGAGAGAAAACTTGAGGGAGAAGATAGACTAGAAGATCGTAATGCTTGCTTAATTTGGCTCCTTTGTTTTTAGTACATAAATACCTAAAAGGGGGGACCAAAAGCATCTAAGCTTGATCCACCAAATAAGGGAAATACTAGCAAACTCTACCAATTAAAATATAACACTTGTCTTGCTAAAATTAAAAGATAATAATCAGCCTCAATGCCTCAACATCCGCCATGTGTCCCCTACTTCCCCACTCGGTACCCGACCCAGTTACCCAAATCAAGCCCTGGCCCGTGCCCATCACTTATCAATTCGCCCTTATCAAAATCGATCACAGACTTCTTCAACCCTAATCCCCCTCTTTCCTCCTCCAGCGATGGCGAGACCTTACCAATCATGACATAATAATAATTACCACCATTTCTGTTTCTTTCATTTTATTACTTATAAGTTGATCATCAAACATATTTTTCTTGGCGGATCGGATACGATAAATCTGGCTTGCATATCGACCTCCAATTCATTGGGAAGTTAATGTTATGTTTACCGGTGTCTTTTATAGTTTATAAAGCTTTCTTTGAAATAATTTTTGACTGAGATCTAACAATTTTGGTCCTCTAAACTTCTTAGCAATTTTGGTTTTGTGCAATTCTAACGTCATGCATTCTGGTATGTGAAACTATAGCTCCACAAAGAGTTGATTTTGTGAAAATATGGTCCTAAATGGGTGTTTCATTACTTTATTTATTTCTGAAACATCCTCAGATGACAAAATAGCAAAATCACTTTAATCAATTTGGTATGTGTTGGAAAATGTGGGCTCAAAATAAATTGTAGAGGAAAAAATATATAAACACTCTTGTTTATTAATACACAATTATTAATGAACTCTCTTAAACACAACTCATACAAAACTCATGCTTGAAAATGAAAATTTACATGGCTATTTATAGGACTAAACTACAAAATTGAAAAGACACAACTAATCAAGTAAAGGCACAAAATATGAAAGGACACACATGTTCATGAATGGACACTATATCAAAAGTCACATCCATTAATTTAACCATAAATCTAGCTTATATATATTCTTCAACTTTCAACATCCCCCCTTAAGCTTGATTCTCTCGCATTCCAAGTTTTTGCCTCAACTTTTCAAAAGTTTCGCATTTGAGGGGTTTCGTGAAAATATCCGCCACTTGGTCTTCAGATTTTACGAACTTAATTTGAACATCTTTCTTAGCAATGCATTCTCTAATGTAGTGAGACCTTGTATCGATGTGTTTGCTACGATCATGAAAATTAGGATTTTTTGCTAGTGCAATCGCTGATTTGTTATCGATAAATATTTCCATTGATTCCACGTCACCAAGGTGAAGTTCTTTAAGAAAACTCCTTAACCACACAGCATGACAAACACTTGAGGTTGCAGCAACATACTCAGCTTCACATATCAAAATAGTAACTATTGGCTGCTTCTTGGATGACCATGTGAATGCACATCCTCCAATATAAAATACAAAACCACTCGTGCTCTTCCGATCATCGGGATCTCCGGCCCAGTCGCTATCGCTATATCTGAGCAATTTCATTTCTCTAGTTTCTGGATAAATTAAACCAAAATTGGTCGTACCTTTGACATACTAAAGTATTTGTTTAGCCACTTTGAAATGATACTTTGTAGGATTCCCCATATAATGACTAATGAGACTAACTGCATATAGACTATCGGGCCTCGTGCAAGTCAAATATCGCAAACTTCCAACCAAGCTTTTAAACAAAGTTGGGTCGACACAATCTCTATTTATATCCTTCGAAAGTTTGGTCCCAACATTAATTGGAATATTGGTCGGCACGCAGTTCTCCATCTTGAATTTATTTAAAATCCCCTTTGCGTAGCCTTCTTGGGAAATGAATATCCCATCTTTCTTTTGATGCACCTCAATTCCAAGATATTATACCATTAGACCAATTTCCGTCATCTCGTATTCTTTAGTCATCTCTTGTTTGAATTCGTCAAACCACCCCTCATTATTTTCTGTGAAAATAAGGTCATCGACGTACAAACACACAATCAACATGTTACCATTATCATCAACTTTCACGTAAAGGGAATGTTCATTTCTTAAATCCTTTCTCCATAAAAGTTTGGTCAATACGGCTATACCAAGCTCTTGGCGCTTGTTTCAAACCATACAACGCTTTCTTTAACTTCAACACTTTTACCTCATGGCCTGATAACAAGTAACCTTCTGGTTGATCTATGTAAACTTCTTCTTCTTCAAGTACTCCGTTCAAGAATGCCGACTTCACGTCCATTTGATGAATTTTCCACTTCTTTTGGGCTGCCAACGAGATCAAAAAATGGATGGTTTCCAAATGAGCTACAGGGGCAAAAACTTCATCATAGTCAATTCAAGCCTTTTGTTTGTATCCTTTGACTACGAACTTTACCTTGTATCATTTTATTTCTCCTTTTGAATTCTTCTTCGCCTTGTAAACCCATTTGACTCAAATGGGTTGTTTCCTGTTTGGAAGAGAAGAAAGTTCCCAAGTCTCATTCTTCTTAATTGCACTAATCTCATCATCCATGGATTTCTTCCACTTTTGACACTTTGACGCTTCTTCAAAGTTTATGGGCTCAGTATCAGCAAACAAGCAGAACAAGTTTGGATTTTGATTGAGCTCATAAATTTCTCTCAATGATCTTGTCTTTTGAGGTCTTCCACTATTTGAACTCTCGCTTTCCGATGAAGTTTGATCACATGGGGGTGGCGATGGAGGAATCAAGGGCTCCATCGGCTCTTCTTCGACTTCTTTCGAAATAGACTCAAAAGGGTATAATGTATATTGCTCCTTATCTTGAGTATTCCAGTCCCAATAATTCTTTTCGTCGAACACGACATCACTACTGAGCTTTCTTTTCTTCTCAACTGGATCATACAATTTATAGCCTTTCGATGCTTGATCATAACCAACAAAAATATATTTTTGACTCTTCGCATCAAGCCTGCTCCTATTTTGATCTGGTATGTGGGCATGTGCAATGCTACCAAATACTCGCAAATGTGAAATACTTGGTTTGAAACCACTCCACTTCTCTTGTGGTGTTTGATCACGAACACTTCTTGTCGAACTCCTGTTGGACAAATAAACAGCACATTCCACAGCTTCTGCCCAGAATCCTTTATGAAAATCTTTGCTCTTCAACATGCATCGAACCATATTCATAATCGATCGATTCTTCCTTTCCGCGACACCATTTTGTTGTGGAGAATAAGCAATGGTAAGAGATTTTCGAATATCATTCTCTTCACAAAATTTCTGGAACTCCGTTGAAGTGAACTCGCCTCCATTATCCGACCTCATTTCCTTGATTTGATAATCACTTTGCTTTTTGACTAGAGACTTGAACATTTTGAAGGTTGTAAACGCCTCTGACTTGTTCTTCAAAAAAAAATACCCAAGTTTTTCGACTAAAATCATCAATGAAGGTAAGAAAATACCGATTTTTTCTGAGAGATGATGGTTTGATAGGTTCGCATATGTCCGTATGGATTATCTCTAGCGGTTGATTCGCTCTTGAGAGAGATTCTTTTGGAAAGGAGTGTCGATGTTGTTTCCCTTCAAGACATCCTTGACAAATCTGATCAGGATGATTTATCACAGGTAGTCCTCTCACTAACTTCTTGGACGACATCATCCTCAATCCACCAAAGTTTATGTGGCCGAGCCTCAAGTGCCATAACCAAGATTCATCTTCAAAACACGCTTTCAAGCATTTTGCCATGTCGTGCTGAATTTTCAACATGAACATTCTATTATTGGACATTTGTACCTTGGATATCAAACTCCCTTCGGAATTCCTTAGGTACAAGCTTTGGCCCTTCATGTGCACGTCGTACCCTTTTTCGAGCAATTGCCCAATGCTCAAAACATTTGCTTTCATTCCAGGTACATAGTAAACACTTTTGATGAATTGGTTTCCACCATTCTTCAATCGAATGAGAATCCTTCCTCTTCCTTGGATGGTGATTTTTGACATATCACCAAATGTGATATTTCCGGCAACAGTAGCATCAATGTCAACGAACATGTTCTTCTCCCCGCACATGTGATTACTCGCACCCGAGTCGAGGTACCACGAAGTATTTTGTTCTTCGATTGATGATTTCAATGCCAACAACGATTGGTCAGAATCTTTTTCGACAAGATGAGCCTTTTCAAAGTTAGACTCATTTCGGCACTCCGAAGCATAGTGCCCAAACTTGTGACAATTATAACATTCGACATCTTGCTTATTTTGATGACGATTAAATCCACCTCTTCCGCGAGTTCGTGATTGACGAGATTCCGATTGTGACTCTTCATTTTTGTATGAACTTTGTTCTTCTTGACCTCGTTCACGTCCACAACCGCGTCCTTGTCCATGACCACGACCTCTACCACAGCCTCTACCACGACCGTGATATCCAAAGTTACTAGATTTATGTTGGTCAAAATTGATCGTCATTGCTTGAAGAGATTGCTCGACTTCCGGTTCTCTCATTCGTCTTTTTAATTTTTCTTCATGCACTTGTAATTTTTCGAGCAAATCATTCAAGTTAAGGGTCTCGACATCATTTGACTCTTCAATGGCTATTACAATATAGTTGAATTTCTGCACAAGAGATCGAAGTACCTTTTCAACAACTCGCTTTTCTTCTAACTTTTCTCCATTGCTTTCGAGTTGGTTAACAACCGTCACAACTCTTGAGATGTAGTCGGATACTTCTTCGGATTCTTTCATCTTCAAGTACTCAAACTCTCCTCGTAGTGATTGGAGTCGAACTTTCTTAATTTTGTCGATGCCTTTGAAAGCATTGTTAAGAATATCCCACGCTTGCTTCGCAGTGATTGCTTGTGAAATCTTCTCAAAAGTATTGACATACATGCCGAGTTGAATGATAGAGAGAGCTTTGATCTTTTACCTTGGTTTCCTTTAAGGCTTTTCTTTCGGTTTGGCTTAAAGTAGTGGGATCTTGTGAAAAATCATATTCTCTTTCAATGGTTTCCCAAACATTTTGTCCACCAAGATATGTCTTCATTTGAATGCTACATCGATTGAAATTATCTTTTGAGAGCTTTGGAAATGGGGATGCTCCACTTGCGGCCATCGTCTTTTTAGAGAATCGAACCTTGCTCTTAATACCACTTTGTTGGAAAATGTGGGCTCAAAATAAATTGCAGCGGAAAAAATATATAAACACTCTTGTTTATTAACACACAATTATTAATTAACTCTCTTCAATACAACTCATACAAAACTCATGCTTGCAAATGAAAATTTACATGCCTATTTATAGGACTAAACTACATAAATAAAAAGACACAACTAATCATGTAAAGGCACAAAATATGAAAGGAAACACATGTTCATGAATGGACACTATATCAAAAGTTACGTCTATTAATTTAATCATGAGTCTAGATTAAATATATTCTTCAACTTTCAACAGTATGATTATGACATTCTTGATACCTGCTCCTGGACTATTCAATTTCTTCCTTGGAGATCTAAGAAAGATATTATAAAAGTAAGTGTTGTTGGATATATTTTAATTGTAAACGTAAAATTTACTTTGTGTTTTGAGTTTTCTCTTTAATATCTGCAGTAATTGTCTCTGATCTTTTTTTTTTCATATCATGTTCTTGCAGTCATCAGTGGGGGTTCTTGACTCAAAACTTGTGATGTGGGACTTCTCCAATGGACATCCGAATATAATTATGGATCTTGGTATCATTTGCTTTCTGTTGTGTGCTCTGTCATATGTTCTTTTTCTAAATGATTATTTGATGCGATAATAAGTCTTTCATGTCTGAGCTTTTGATTTGTCATCGTACGATGTCTGGTGCAAAGACTTTATATTGATTAGCTTAACAATACTGATTGAAGTTTGAGATTAATGATATTGCAAATTCCTTTTTAATTATTCTCCAGTTATTTGATATTGTTGTTTAGAATTGGATATTTAATATTTAAATAGAAAATAATTTACAATTTTTTTCTTAGGTTCAGTAATAATGCTAATAAGTCTTTTTTTTTTCTTTTCATGGATTAAAGTTTCTACTCTGACGCACAAATGGATTTTGTTGAATTGTAGAATTAGACAAAATCTTGTGTACACCTGCCTAACGGAGTACATTCCGTTAGACAGATTCCAAAATCTAGTATTTTAGGGTTCTTTTTTTTTTCTATTAGTTACTTTAGTTTATCTTAAGGTTTTCTAGTTCTATTTATGTTTTTAATTTCGATTGAATTTTAGCAAGGAGCAATTGCAGGTTCCTATTCTGTGGTTTTGTAAGAATAACCTTCCAAACCTATCGATCTCAGAATTAGATAAGGAAGTGAATTGGAGAGATGAATGGAACCATACAGATGAAGGTACACTTTACACTTCTCTCTTTTGCATCGGTTGTCGATAGCTTATCCTGATAACTCCAATGGAATCCCTTCTTTAGCTGGTGGGTTGTGTTTTCATATAAATTCGATATTTCAAATTCTTTTATTGGAATTATTATTATTATTTCAAGTTCTTTCATATAAATCTCGAAGGTCTGTTGTGAATGGATATTAGTTGTTTTTGTGCCTCTTTCTTCTTATTTCTTTTTTCTTTTGGTCAAATTATATGTCATAGAGTCGACTGTGTTGTTTGGTTATATGCCAGAATGTAGAAACTGAGAAACAGTTTATTATTTTCAAGTTTGTGTTGCTGCTGCTTTTGCCGAGCGAGATAACGCATTACTGGAGGTTAAATTCTGTTTCTCATGATTATTTGGTGGTCTGTTTCTTCATTTTTTTCAATTTATGACAGAAACAGTCCAAGAAGCCATTTGTGCTATCTAATTGCTTTTGCTATATGGTTTAAACAGGCAAAAAAAAGGAACTTCTTGAAGAAAAGGAATTGACAAAGTCTATCCGGATTGATTTAGAAAAGCACGAAAAGCAGAATGATATTTTCAAAGAGGTAAGTACCCATGTTGTTTCCTTGTTAAGGTTTCGGTCTTGGTCAAAGTATTCAGAAGTATAAGTAATAAGTATCGCCCAATAATGATTAGATTCATATCGTGATACGTAGGATTGTTATGAAAATTTCACACTTAATATTGTCGTGAGGGATTCCACTGTACACCAAATACAACATCAATAATAGCGCATCTTGTTAGAAAACTGAAGGTGTATATGTACTCAACATATGAAAACCACACTAGCACGATAGTGCTCTGGAAAAATAAATAATTTTTGTTTGATTTAATATAATACGAATTTTGATTAGCTGCATGGAGATATGAATTCAATTAAAGTGCCTATGAAACAAGTTTGGAATGAATAATATCATCATATAAGTTAGATATGCAGCTAAATTATAGTCGATCATGTGAATACGCAAAAGAGGAAATAAACAGATAAAGCTTAAGAAAAGTATTGTTAATAATACTACTTGTGGACCCGTTGGCATTAGAAGGGTTCCTTCAAAGCCTAAAAGTATATGGATTATCATATATAAATGATCTGAAATAAGGTTATTGATGTTTTTTATCTCGATGAATCATTTTGTCCCTGATAATTTGATTTCTAATATTGTGAGCTTTTTTTCGGCTCATAACCCGAAATGTGTTAGGATAAAAGAATTTGTATGGATTTGATATTTGATTCGCTTAGTATGATTAAATGATATTGTTCATTCTAATTTTCAATGTTACTATCAGATGATATGAAAATAAAAATTAAATTCCTGATTTTGTGATAGAAGCTCAAAAGACAGTAATTTGGAAAATAAATACAACTTGACAAGTTCTCCATATATATTAACTTTTAGCTCTAAAATAGATTTGTTTTCCTGTCTGTATGATTGTTATCTTACCTTTCAAAAAAATTGACTAATTACACATTTAGTTATTTGGAAATAATATTTTCTCAGATTGATAGGTTGAAATCATTGTCTATGTAGAGACCTCGAAAAATGGCTGAGACTGTCAATTGGTGAATGACAACTGTAGTTGGAATATTTGCTGGCATGTTATATGGAGGTAGCAAAGAGTCCTCCGGTTCTGTTGTAAGTATGCATTCCTAAAGTTATTTATTTATTTTTTCGTTGGTCTTATACTTTCAAGTTATGGTATTAGGTCTGTATGAAAGGGCGCGGATATACGCACCCCAGAAATTTATGAGTTCACCCCAAGTGATTAGAACACCCCAAAAAAAATTAAAATAATTATTTTTTACTAAATGAACCCCCAAAATGCCCTATTTTACCCCCCCATTTAATATAATATATAATATAATCATAAAACTAATATAAACAGAATAATAATAATTTAAAAAAAGAGAAAAGGCAGGTGAGAGAGAGGAAGAACACCTCGTGTGCAGAAAGAAAGAAAGAAAATGCGGAAGTGAGGAGAAAAAGGGGGAAAAATTGTTGGTTCAACTAATTTACTGAGGAGAATGGAACGGGGTGAGCCATCAAACGCGAGGGGTAAGTTTCTCATTTGGTTTTATTGCATTATTTAGTTTAGGGTTTAAAGTTTGGGAAAGAATCTCCAATGGTTGTTCAAAGGTGTTCGAATCTGGTTCGTAGAACAACAGCCATGTGTTCGGCTAATAAATTCGAACATATTGCATAAGTTCGTGAATTCCAATCGAACYGTCTCGCACAAGAAAGTTGTAAACGTTTACGTTCGAAATTTTTGTTCGAACGCAGAGTATTTGTTCGGAATTTATTTCCGAACATACCTCATWTGTTKGAAAATTTATGTCGAACATATGCRTTCTGTTCGGGAATCACTGTCGAACAGTGTACATTTGTTCGAACATATATTTAGAACATAATGCTTATGTTCAATTTATATTTTCGAACACAACAGAAACTCGGACTCGATAAGAATGCTTATGTTCAGTTATTATTTTCAAATTTTAGGATGCTTGATGAAATTAGGTTGTTGCTATTTGATTTGAATGAATTGTTTGTTGTTGCTTGCTTATTGTTTGGTTGGGCTATGTTCTAAACATCGGTTAATAACCCCAAGGGATTGTGTGTMTTTTTCTACCAAATTTCATGTTGAGAATCGCTTAAGGCGGCCTTAAATGAAATTTTACTACGGTACACCGAAACTGAAACGGAACATACATTTCGAATTTAKTGATATAGAATAYATTTATACTWGTAGGTGGTACTAATAAATTTTTGTTCATGTCTCGTACTTAAATTGTGTTTTTTTTTCTTGTCTAACCAGCTATTGATGATAGAGATGCGGAACGATTCACAACAACACCAGTGGTTTATATGAGAACCCAACGAGGTCGGGGTTCATCAAATCAGGGGRAAAGGAATATTGATTCCGAGCATATAGCTGAGCCACATATATTGAATGACGAGGTTGAAGAGGGTGGAAGAGCGCGGCGTGCATCTGTTCCTGCTGAGGATGAGATACTCAAGGCTCCTCATCCTGGAGGTCCTGAAATTATCACTTTGTTGACTAGTTTTCCAACACATGTTGCTTCAAAAATATGGTTTGGCGTCGAACGAGATATTTTGAGATTTCAGTGTCATTCATTGAAATTGACTCAGTGGGAAGTTCCGAAACTCGAGACTGTACAGTTTAGAAGATTAATTAGGTGCTCGAAGCTTCTTACGTTAAGAGATATGTCATATCCCGTTCCAAATAGAACTTTGATAAGTGCGTTTGTTGAACGTTGGCATCCGGAGACCAATACATTTCACATGCCATTTGGGGAAATGACCATCAAATTGGATGACGTTTATTGTTTGACTGGCTTATCGGTTTCTGGAAATCCTGTGGAGCTTATAGGGGATCAAGTGGAGGAGAAAGGCGACGCTTTGGTGTCACGGTTGTTAGGAGTTGAACAATCTGAGGCCTACGAGGAGATTGCTCACACTAGGGGTAGCTATGTGAGACTTGAGTGGCTAAAGGAGAACTTTTGTGAGGCTATTAAGTCTAAGGATCTA
Source organism: Phtheirospermum japonicum (assembly GCA_014905375.1). Lineage (NCBI taxonomy): Eukaryota > Viridiplantae > Streptophyta > Magnoliopsida > Lamiales > Orobanchaceae > Phtheirospermum > Phtheirospermum japonicum. The sequence continues at coordinate 655,844 of BMAC01000037.1, forward strand.
GAGAATCTGGAATATGCAACGCGAGCGTATGTTTTGTACACTTTAGGGTGCACGTTGTTTGAGGATAAGACTGGAAATAAAGTAATGACCACCTATCTGAGATTGTTGGAAAATTTTGATCAGATGAATTCGATCGCGTGGGGCACCGCTGCTTTGGCTTTTTTGTATAGGCAGTTAGGACACGCATCAAGATGTGAGGTCAAATCTGTCAGTGGCTACTTCACACTACTTGAGGTATGATTTTTTTTTTTTTACTATCTTACATTAAATTCGCTATTAGGTGTGGATACATGAAATTAGCTTCTACTTACTATAATGAAATGTTGCGGGCGTGGATATATGCATACTTTCCTTGCATGCGACCCCCACATAACACACAGTACGAGAACTGTCAACCTTTTGCATTTAGGTGGTCACCATCATCACGATCAGCAGGACGGCTAGAAGAGATTGTGGCACATAGAGAGACACTCGACTCGCTGACGGTGTCAGATGTAAGTCTCAAAGATCTTCTCATATTTAGTTTTGTTGATTTCACTCATATCAGTCGTTTCTAAAATAATTGAGGAATTCACAATGTGTAGGTTGACTGGTCCCCATTCGACACCATCCGTGCTAAGTATACATTTCGCGATGTCGCTTTTTTCCAAGGATGCATTAGATGTTTCTCCATTATTGAGCCCTATCATTCGGATCGTGTTTTGAGACAATTTGGTCATGTTCAGATAATTCCAGATGCCCCTCTTGGTCCAAGGGTCGCAATACGACCTAAAAACAGTACTCGCTACGAGGTAGAGTGGGCATCTTCGCTTGCAAGCTATTTTATGCAATGGGATTCTCATTTGCTGGTCGACCATCGGCGTGGGCGTCGAGTGAGCTTTCCGGGGGAGACTTCGCCAGAATACATGGCATGGTACATCAAACATTCTCATCCTATGGTGCAAAATCCAGAACGACGTTCGACTAATCTTAGTCGCTCTTCGACGGCCAGTGCGGCTGAGCAGATAAGACTTGCACGAGATCTGCTTCAGGGAGTGATGCGACGATGGAGGCGTCGGGAAGAAGATCTCGCGGAGGACTATCTCACAGTAGAGGATGCGTACAAGGCCTTAGGAGGAGGGGATAGTGATAGTGATGAAGCCTGAGCCGTACTGTGGTATACGTA
>BMAC01000037.1:661020-673237 GCA_014905375.1 Phtheirospermum japonicum
TATATATATATTATTATATATATAATATAATAATTGTATAAATTTTATTTTTTCTATTTTAATTAATATTGTAAGTAAGGTTATTCTTGTGTTTTTAAATAGGGTTAATTTTGTCTAAAATCACTTGGGGTGAACTCATAAATTCCTGGGGTGCGTATATCCGCTCCCCTGTATGAAATTCATATTTTTATCGTATTCTAGATGATATTTGTTAATTTCACCTCCAATATCAAAACTTCTAGTTTGATTAGTTTATATATATATATATATATATCACCCCTATATATTAATGCAAAATTCTCCTAACCTATGTGTCTGCTTCGTATGCTTCGTTTGACAAATAAAAATTTTTGGTACTTCGTTTGCTTATGTGTCATCCGAGCCTAATATTTACATAATTTAATACTTTTCTTTTTATTGTATCTTACCTAATTTAAAATTTTTTTATTATATTTTTCCTTATTCAATACTTTCTTTTGATTCTCCTAATATAAAAATAAAAATAAATTATATATAATTAGTAGATAAAATCTAAATTAGTTATTTTAATTAAAATAAAAACTACATATGAAATAATTTTAATTAGAAAAATATTATGAAAATAATTAAATAAGTTTTATTGATAATATAATTTAAAAATAATTTTATTTTTGCAGTTTCAAATATTCTATATAGGTAAAATATCAGTTATTTATAATAATTTAAGTATGTAACTAAATATTAGTAATGTATTCAATCTAAATATAAAAATATTAAATTATATACTAATAATTAATAAACATTGATTAGACACCAGTACAATGCAACACGGGTTGAGAGTATGATATCTTTTAAATATCTCAAAGTATGTAACTAATAATTATTAACGAATTTATTCTAAACATTAATATATAAAATGATTTAATAATAATAATAATTAACAAAAAATAGATATTAGACACGGGTTTAGAGTGTGACGGTTTTTGAATTTTTGAAAGTATGTAACTAAGGTTTAATAAATTTAATTTAAACATCAAATCTAAAATTATTTAATATTTATAATAATTAATAAATAGATTAGACATGTACAAGGTACGGGTTGGGAATAATTATTTTTATTTTTTATTTTAGATATAAAATTCAGTAATTATCACAAATACTTTTTATATTTATCTTTTGATAAGTTTCGTGTAATACACGGGTGTTAAACAAGTATATATTAATGCAAAATCCTCATAATCTATGTGTCTACTTCGTATGTTTCGTTTGAGTAATAAAAAATCTCGGTGTTTCATTTGCTTATGTGTCATCCTAGTCTAATATATACCTAATTTAATATTTTCCTTTTACTATATCTTGCCTAATTTAATATTTTCTTTTTATTATATTTATCCTAACTTAATATTTTTCTTTAATTATATTTTATCTAATTCAATAATTTTCTTTTATAAATAAGTCATATATAATTAGTAGAAAAAAAATCTAGATTAATAATTTTAATTAAAAGATAGATTACATATGAAATAATTTTAATTACAAAGAAAAACCTATATATGAAAATAATTAATAAATTTTATTTAAAATAAAGTTGAAATAATTTAATTTTGAAATTCTAAATATTCTGTATAAATAAAGTATGATATATTTGCAATAATTAGAGTATGTAACTAAATATTAGTAATAAATTCAATCTAAATATAAGAAAATAAAATTATATAATAATAAGAAATTAATATTTATTAGACAATGGCACAATGCGAGAAAGCTTGAGAGTATGTCACCTTTTGAATTTTTCAAAGTATGTAACTATAATTACTAATAAAATTAATTTAAATATAAAAATATAATATGAGTTAATAATAATTAATTAATATAGATTAGAGAAGGCTTGAAAATGTGACATCTTTTGAATTTTTATAAGTATGCAAATATAATTAATAATGAATTTTCAGGTAGTAAAAAAAAGTGGGATGCTGTATTTCCAAGATATAATCTGAACATTAAAATATAATATTAATCAATAATTATAATAATTAATAAATTGAATAGGGCACGGGTTGAGATATACATCCTTTCAATTTTTTATTTTTTATTTAAAATTTCATAATTTTCACAAATATTTTTATATTTAGTTTTTATAAATCTCGTGTAATACACGGGTATTAAACTAGTATATATATATATATATATATATATATATATATATATATATATATATATATATATATATATGTATATATAGTTAATTTTGGCAGCGCTTCTTGGCTAAGAACCATCACCAATAATTATTGATAAATAAAATCAGTTTTTTAATGAACCGATGTCATTGACATTAGAGAACATTAACATCGGTTTGAATATAACCCATCTAAATTCTAAAATAATAATTAAAAAAAGAATTAAATTTCAATTCTATTTTACCAATCCTCATCCCAACGTATAAATACCAAACAATTTCCATGAAAATTAAAATTAATCAATATCAAATGTTAACAAAGTATTAAATATAATTAAAAAAGTATTTTACATTACAATTTTACAAGAAAAAAAAATACAATTAAGCCAACAATGACTTCTCGGACGGAGGCTGGATACTGAAGTCGTACCTTGGCCCAAGCTCGTCATCTTCAAAGTCCTTTTGACTTCTCGGACGGAGGCTGGATACTGAAGTCATACCCCGTGTCCTCGATCCGGACCTTGATGTTCTCCTTGCCCACTCCCGGCATGTCGACTCGCAGGAAGAGACCATAAAATGTGTCCCTTTTCTTTCAAGTTTTCGCGAACAGTCTCGACGGCGGCACGACCGATGACTTAGTCTCCTTCTACGGAGTATGAACTGAAATAGAAATATTTCTAATTTAAAACTTTTAAAGTAAGAACTCAAAAGCAAACACATAATAAGAGATATTAACAGAATAAAGCCATTTCAAATCAAATTCTAAGCACATAAGAGGTTGGTAAACGACCTTCATCAATGGAAATAATTAAATTAGAGAAATAAGATTACATACCTGTGAGACAAAGAAAAAATATAGTCATCATGACAAAGGACTATTAAATGAACTTGAAGAGAGAAAGATAAACAATAAAATAACTATTAAGTCGGTCTCACTTACAAGTACAAAGAGTTGAAAGCCGCAATGGCAAACAATGCCACGCCTGTGTTGGCTCCGAGGTGTAGCTATATCAATAAATTGAATAAGTGTAACAAAGAAACCCCACAATTTCCAAGCTACACCATGTCCCATTGTTTTTTCAAAACCTCGTGTCTTAATTTGCAGTTTTGCACAGAAATCTACGCATGCCAAATTGTCAATGCATAAGATTAGATAAATACGCTGAATACGGAAATTTTTGTTATAGTTAGTGGGCCCTTTTCTTAATTATTTATTTATTTATTTATTTTTAGTCAGTGTGGACTTCAACTTAATTAATTTAATGGGAGGTTCATCATCTATGCTTCAGTTTATAATATAAATTTGTCCACATCGAAAGTATTTCAACCAACACCGATACCTTTCGATAGAAAGCAAAATTATCTCTCAAGTCTTTAAAAACAACTTCTGACAATATTCACAGCAAATATACGCACACAGTAAGTTTAACATTGTGGGACAGGATATACTGATTAGCTAGTTAGTTATGGAGCTATTTTTAATCAATTTCAGTGAGTATATTTATTTTACAACACTCTCACCCCAAGTCGGCCGAGATCCACTCCCTTAGTGTCCGGGCGTTCAGCATGGTCTCAGCTGTAGTGAAAGTTTTTGATACCACCACAACTGCAATACATCAAAAGAATAAGAAAGAGCTATTAACAGAAAAAAGCAAAATTGAGAGAATGAGAAAATATTTTAATTTTCATCTTAAATAACAAACCGGACTTGGACTTAAATAAAAACTCAAAGCAATCAATTTAGGAAGAGACGGCGGGGTTATACTTACAAACGCAGCTGGCGACCTGTCGCGAATTCAGAAGCTTCAGGGTCTGCAAGTTAACAGGTTACATGAGATTTTAGCCATGTTAAAGTTGTCGACACACACAAATTGTTAGACACAAATAATCACTATAATTACCAGTTTAAAGCTGTATGAACAAAAAGAGGGACGGATCTGTTTTCTGTGTTGTTTATCTACTGATTCCACAATACCATTAAAATAAAAATAAAAAAATAAGACGAATATCAGAGGAAGATATTTCAAAGATATAAAGGAAAATATACGATAACTACTGGTCATATTTGATTAAATGATAATATGGACAAGGGATATCAGTTGATATTATTATTTTTCAATTTTATTCAGACAAGAACATGTCAACTCGCAGTGGATTTTCTCTTTAATAGTACAAAAAGTAATGCCAAATTAAGATTAATAAATTCATCGAGACAAAGATCTTCTCTCTGATTCGAATATATTCAAATTCATTTACCAGACAAAGAAACTAAAGAAAGACTGAATTTTCATTCAAGATCAAAGCATTGCTTAAAATTCAGTTATTTTTAGTTCTTGAAAACTAAAAATGTAAATAATCCTAACAAACAACTAACTTGAAAATTAAAATTCAGTTGTTCGACTAGTTATTGTTGACGGTAGAACGCCCCAAAATCTTCACGTACCTTAATATCAGACCCATCGAAACGAGGAACTACACAGGGCATTGCAACGCAAACCTCCTTTGAAGATGTGTCTTGCGTAAGATCTTGTTTGATCCCGCGCACCCGTAGCTTAAGAATCTTACCAGGATTTCTGCAAAATTAAACACCCACTTCATTTTATATAAAGTTGGCCATGCGTATCACAAAAATAAACTTCTAACAATAAGAAACTCATAATTCCAATACTAACTCACAACACAATAGGATGCACTGGCAGCCATAAAGATGGGAGCCATTTAATTAAGGGTTATTAAAAAAAAATACTAACCTCTTTTGCAATTTAATTCCAACCTTTTAATTTTTTTAATGTCAGAATCAATCTATTGATTTTTGCAAATCAATCCCTCCGGCAAAATTTCAGTAATATTGTTGTCGTAGTACCATGTCGGATGCCACAAAGGAAACAACAGTTTTTATTGCTTTTTAATTTACAAAAATACACAAGTTCAAATTGTGACAACAAAATATTTCCGAAATTTCACCGGATGGATGGATGGATTAGCAAAAAATTATTAGGTTGAGTCTGACATTGCAAAAAAGTAAGATATTGAGATTAACTTGCAAAAGTTGCAACTGGTTAGGTATCTTTTGTGAATAACCCTTCAGATAATCACACAAGTATTCAAATCACAAAACACAAGCAAGAAAGCACAATCTTCTCATTTCCCAACTTCTCATAAAAAAATTACTGAATAGCATTTATAAAATCGAGAATTCAAACAATTATCTATATTGCACAACTCGCTAGAACAAGAACAATTAGCCGGTAAATATAAACAACTGAGAAACAATTTCAAAAAGAAAAATTAATCTTAAGCACCCCACCAGTCTGTGAATTAGACAACCGTGGATGGAGAAAATCAAAAGATAATCGCAAGAGGTGCCGACGGAAAGGACTCTGATGTCATCATCGAAGACGAGCTAGTTGAACGACTGCGACCGACTCAACGGCGGATATGTACTCGGACTCGATGGGAGAGAGCACGGGTCGGATCTTGATGAACCGGTGGTTGTCCGGACCGGGCCTCCTGTTGAACGACTGCGACCAATTTTATGGTTCAGGCGTGACGGGAGCACATCCGAAATGGGGTGATAGATTGGTGAGGTGTTTTGGGGCTGAGAGAAGGAAAAATAAGGTTTTAGGTTTCTAATTTAGTTTTTATTAGGAGTATAAGTGGCGGTTGTAATTTTCAACCGCCTCCYAAACCGGDCYAAGTTATTGGCAYCGCTTATCTAAATAAGCGRCYKCCGATCGCWGTATTGGTGGCGCTGTATAAGRYGCGCTTCTTTAAAGAATCGRCACCCWTTTTTTTTTGGTGACGCTTCCTAGAGCAACCGCATCTTTTACTATTATTGGTGGCAGTTGGTATTCAATAACCGCCACCCGGAATTTTTTTTTTAATTTTTTTATATTTATAAGTGACGGTTCTTTGCTAATAAGCGCCACCTTTGCACTTTTTGCAGCGGTTCCTCCTTGAACCGTCGTCACTTATGCAGCGCCTCTAATTGACTTTTTTGCACTAGTGATAGTGACACACTTAATTTTCCAATAGTAGTTTTGTATTTTGTATCATATTTCAATAGCGACACAATTTAGTATTTAACATAAATAGCAATTTCATCAATTACAAACTGATAATTTTATGCAAAATGACAACGAAGAGCATAACATTTGCTAATTATGCAAGCTACAAATCAAAACTACATAACAACAAAAAAACTAGGTTTAATTCATGCGATGGATTCTATTCTAGCTACAAATCTAAACTACTGATTCAGTTCCGAACTACTTATTCAAGGGTAGTTTATTCATTCGATGGATTCGGTTCTAACTTTCCCCAAATTAAATAGAAAGCAATAACAAACTAATAAAAAAAAAATATAAATTTAGCAATAATTACACAACTTACTTGGTACTATTATTCTTCTTCCCAATCCTCGAAATATTGTGAGGGTTATTTATAATTGACCATTTCAACAAAACTTTGAAGAGATTTTCCAATTATTTAAATTCCTAGAATCACTAAGAGAATCAATTCAAAATCTGCAGGGTTTGGGATTTGATTAGGACCAAAGCTTCAAAGGATGATGAGGAATGTCGAATGAAAATTAGGTTTATGCGGGTTTTTTCAATTTGTAAACGAATTCTACGAATCAGTTTGGAATTCTAATTTCCAGTTTCCAAATTCGCAGTGGAAAAGATTTCATTTGATCGAAGCTTCAAAGGATGCGGCGGAATGTAGAATGAAAATTAGTGGGTTTATACGGGTTTTTCCGATTTGGAGAAGGATTCTACGAATCAGTTTGGAATTCCCATTTCCAGTTTGGGTTGGCAAATTTTGTTCCTGAGGGAGAAATTAAAATTTCTAATTTTGCCTCAATTACGGTTAATTAACAAGAGAAAGATTAGAAAATAAGTTTCAATTTCACCAGCATGGCATACGGGTACCAATCTCATAGGATAATATTGTCTGCACTTAGCAATTTAGAATTTTTAATAAATTTTAGATTTTGCAGGACTAATATGGATATTTTTTTACTCTTATGGAGTAGTTAGGAATTTTCCCAAATTTCTAAATACTATATCTTTTTAATTTAAGATTTCTTAAATAATCTTCGGATTTTGTTTTTCCAATTCAGACTCCACATCACATCCAATCCAATCCATCTATAGAGAGATGGAGGGGGAGATAATTTCGTAATTCACATAAAATAAATAATTAAAAGTAATTTTCAAGCCCTAATTTTTATATCCAGAGGCAATGGCGACCCGGGGCGGGCTGACGACATTATTCTGGTCAATAGCCATCATCACCACCGCCACCACTTCCGCCGGGCTTTTGGTGTTAGCACTACTCCAGTCGGCGCCGCCACCGTCTCCGCTGGAGGCAATGGATGAGAATTGGGTGAGATTCTACGTACGATGCTTGAGGATGGGGCCTTTGTGGGATCGTCAGCAGTTCTTTAAATCGCCGGAGGAGGCATTGGATGCAAATGTGTGCGATCTGTCTCTCAATCTGATTGGTTCTGAGTATCAGTCGATTGGTCGTATTTCCAGAGAATATGTGGAAGCCCTCAGAATCATTCACGATTACAACCAAACTGATGTTGATATCTTTATTTGTGGCCTCGACCACAGACGGTGTCCCGCTCAAACCAAAGCTCTTAATCAATTTTTCACGTCCCGCCAAATGAAAGAGGATCCACGTCTCAGTGAATGGAATGAATGGAAAGATGAGCTCCGACGTTAGTTTGTTTTACTGCTCATTTAATGTAATTTTTATTTTTATTTTTGGATCCCCTAAATTCAATAAAGTTTAAATCTATCAAAGAATTTCCCTTTTCCTTTTCATTGATGTTTTTATTTTCACTACAATTTTGATTTTCATTTCTATTCAAATTTAAAAGAATTGCTTGCGAAATTAAACAACAAATTGGAAAAGAAACTCATAACTTAGCTTACCAGAAATTAACAGGAGTAAGTTTTATAAAATTTGAAACGTCATGCCTAAAATTTGAAACTTCCACACATTTCATAAATATTATTGCATAAACAAATATCATATTACATAAACAACCATAAAAATTATGCGTGTTCAGAGGTCATTTTTGGCATATAAAAAATTTCAAGAAACCTCTAAAGATACTCAATATAAAACATAATTATACGGTGTCGTAATTATATCATTATTCGCTTAATTATAAATATGAGATCATTTTATGAGTTTATCATTTTTCACTTAGTATTATATCATTATTCACTTAATTATAAATATGAAATCATTTTATGAGTTTATCATTTTTCAGTTGATTATAAATATGAGATGATTTTAGGAGTTAAATATTGGGGTAGCATAGTGCCTAGTCATTCACAAAAACATAATAATAAAGTTGTACTTGAATCCAATGTCACATAGCGTTACAAAAATAATCTTAAAAAGATCACTTTAGGGAAAAAAAAAAAACTATAATTATAATCTGAACTCAAACTCTGTAAAATCCGATCCGCAGCTCCAAAAGGATATTAATTGGTAATGGCAAAAATCTATAAATTGGCAGCCTTATTGAATCTCTCTCCGAACCTGAAAAATACGGCAATCGTGTTTTGAACTCCCCTCCCAAGATCATGCATCGTGCTATTAATCTAAAATTCATCATGTTCATAAAATTCCTCTACGGTCTTACATTTCATCCTCTGGAATGAAAGCTTCTTCCCTAACAGATCATAAGCTACATAAAAATTTTGTTGCATCAAATTGCCAAGAATGCTAATTGTAGTTCGTAGAACTTCGTACGGTAAGATTGCTAAACAAAAACTTTCAATCAGGTGGCTGATTGAATCCTCAAATCTAGTCAATACCTCCTGCGGGATAAAGCTGAGAGTCGAACCTGTGTCGACCACCATCCCACCAGTGTATTCAGCACTGTTTCTTCTGAATATTTGTGGGTCAAAGCCCACTGTGGTCCAACCAATACTAATGCCGACTAAGTTTATATAGTATTTGTCTCAATGGGGTCTGAGAACCCCAAAGCTGAACGCCGTTCCCTATAACCAATTCGTTATAGGCATATGATCTATCGCTTATGTTTCCGATACAATATGAAAATTTGCTAGCATTGTACTGTGAGACAAGGGAGAGACGGAGATTACCTAGCCCCAGAATCACATTCATAAACAAGTTGGTGCATCCTGCACAGCCGAACACAATGTTCCTGAGAGTTTCATTATTGGTCCTTCCAAATTTTAATGTTTCTCGAGCGAGATGCCCTTTACTGACACCACCGGTACCATATGACACACTATACTTGCAACCATCGAGATCGTAATAGTAATCATTACAATCTATTTGCACAGCACCCGAAGCATCACAAGTACCCCCGTAGTCGCAATCTTCTGGCTCGTAACTAGAGGACTCTTTGGGATCATAAATAGGCCCTGGAACATTGTAACCACATGGCTCACAGTTGATCCAAAGCAAGTTGCTCCCGGTGTCCATATACACGTACTGATCAACCTCGTTCGACCCGACTCTCAAATGGACTAGAAAACCTTTTCAGTTTTCCCGGAGTAAGTTGAGACTCGATGTCTGTCGATTCAATCGAACTTGAAGTGTTGGAGGCCAAATATAGTGCACGGGATATTGAGCTCCTTAATTCCATATCAGCAAGATCCTTGGTACTTATTGTAGGATCATAGAATGGAGAGTTTATGGATTGATAATGTGTTATTCTGGAAACTAGGACTTGAGGAATAGGATCTTGGGGGGAAGCAATGCAAATAGTGATGTTCAAGACCCACAAGATATATGAAAGAGAGATTTTGTTTAAATACAACATGTTGAGATTTAGTTTGTGATACTTGAAGTGAATGGCCAGCTTTTGGGATTGATGTGTCAAGAGTTACATATGCTTATATATATACAGAAAATTAGAGACTTCTCGACCAATATTTTATTAAGAGATAGTCCCGATATGAATAATCGACCCCAAAAAACGTCAACTCAAATATGCATTTTTAGTCCAAAAACATTAATATAATTAAAAGTTACTGAATACAATTAAATATAACTTGAATAAACCAAAGGGAGCGGATATTTGCACCCTAAAATTTGATGAGTTGACTCCATGGATGAGAACACCCCAATAATATTTTAAATATATTAAGATTTTACTAAATCAACCCCATAAACTCCCTATTTTACCCCATTCTAATATATAATATAAACAAAAAAGATTATAAAATAAAATAAAGAAAAAATAATGAAGAAAACGCAGAAAAGCAAGAAGACAAGAAAGGGAAAAAAAATGAAGAAGAATGATAAGAAAAAAAATGAGGAAAATGAAGATGTTTTTTTTCCGAAATATTATGAAAAACAACAACAAGAACACGGATTATAATAAGCAATCAAACATTTAGGGTAAGTTTCTTATATAAAAACTGGTGTTCCTCCAAAAAAAATCTGAAAAAAAGAAATCTGGACTACGTATGGTTCGACTCTGGTTTCTAGAACAATGAAGCAATGTTCGAATATTTTTTTTGAACAAATGTGTTATGTTCGAAATTTTTTTTGGAACACATGTGTAATGTTCGAAAATTTTCATAGAACAAATGTCTAATGTTCGAATTTTTTTTTAGAACACTCTGTTTTTAGGCAAAAAAAAATAGACTGTTCGAAGCAAATTTCCAAACTTGAAATCCATGTTCGAAAATTTGGTACGAACAATCTGTTTTTTGACAGAAATTATGATATGTTCGAAAAAAAATTTCGAACAACCTGTTTATGTTCATCATTACCAGTTCGAAAACAACCACGACAATGAACCCTAATAAACCAATTTATGACGAAAAAGTGATGAAAAAACGCACAAAAATAGCAATGTGATTATTGTAACACTGAAAAATTATGGAGAAAACTTGTATCATTTATTTTATTTATACTAGCATCCTTCAATACTGAGTTTTATTTTGAGGTGGCTCTTGAATGTTTTGGGAAGAAGAAGAAGATGTATTTTTTTTTTTTAAATCAATTTTATAAGAGGGTTATTTTTGTCTTTTCAAATATGTCTAGTTTTGTCCAATAAACAATAAGGTCAACTTATAAAATTTTGGGGTGCCAATATCCGGCCCCTAAACCAAATACTGTTAAAATAAGATCTAATCACATTATTTTGAAAATCTGATCCATATTACTCTAATTTATTCCTCTTTTTTAGAAAATGTAATCCTTACATTATCTGGATGGGGTCAATGCATAAACAGCAGAATCGGAAAAGAGGTATAGTAAGATTTATACGCGTGTTGATGTAACTACTTATATCAACACGATAAAAAATAAATATATAGTATCATGCATGTTGAGGTGAAGTCTTACCTCTTATAGAGTTTGTTCGCGACTTCATAATTAACAATTGAGCATGATTATAAGAAAAAGGAAATAACCTAGAAAATACATAAAGAATATTTACAAAATATTAATATAATATTAATCTATTCTAATATATCGTTGCAGTTGAAGAGGGAGGACGCCGCATGCTGAGACTGTTTCGGAATTTATCAAAAAGTATAAGCGAAAGTGCTTTAGTAAAAATATCCACAATCTTACATCAAGAGGGAATATGGAGGACACGAATTTGACCACGAGCAACTTTCTCACATACGAAACGAATGATCATTTTAAATGTGGAAAGATAAAGGGCACTTACGATGTCACGATAGATTAGTGTGGCAATAGAAATAGGACAATAAAGATCCAAAAGAAAATTTTGAATCAAAAATGATTCAGAAACGACATTCACTACAAAAAAAAATAATAAAAAAAATTGTCGTTTGTTGATGGCTTTTGCTGATGGCCAAAAAACCGTCAGCATATGCTGACGGCTGCTGACGACTTGCTCAAAAGGCAAAGGCCCTCAGCGAGTAGCCCGTCAGCATATTAATTGAGCGACGGGTTTGTTGACGGACCAATGACGAGCTCCGTTGCTGACGAGTACCAGCCCATCAGCAATATATATATATATATATATATATATATATATATATATATATATATATATATATATATATATATATATATATATAT
>BMAC01000037.1:675727-700088 GCA_014905375.1 Phtheirospermum japonicum
CCCAACTGCCCGCCCACCGTAGCCCCAGCCGCCGCCCACAACGTAAATTCCCTTCTCTCTCTCTCTCTCTCTCTCTCTCTTTTTTGTAATTTTTAAAAATTAATTTATGAATTAAGATTTTTTATTTTCAAAAATTATATAAAATAATTACATAATTGGAGTATAATTTAGGTATTATTATATAATTAAGGTATAGTTTAGGGACTATTTTATAATTAAAATTTAGTTTAGGTATTATTGTATAATTTAGGTATTATTGTATAATTAGGGCTAATTTAGGGAGTTTTATTTAATTATGTTTTAATTGTCGTATTATTTTATAATTATCGTTAATTTAGGAGTTTTTGTATTATTAATATTTAATTTAGATATTATTGTATAATTTAGACGTTGTTTTATAATTAGGATTTAGTTTAGGTATTATCGTATAATTAGTGTTTAATTTAGGTATTTTTGTATAATTAAGGTTTATTATCATATAATTATTGTTAATCTAGGAATTTTTGTACAATTAGAATTTAATTTATGAACTATTACATAATTAGAGTATAATTTAAGAGTTTTTTATAATTAAAGTTTAATTTAGGTATTTTTGTTACTTAGTTGGGCTTTTCTAGTTGCAGACCAAACGTTGTACCTGTCTGGCGATAGACACACCTCCAATGAATGCCACGTGTCGACAATAAAAAGAATATTATTAATTTAAATATCAATATTAATTTGATATTGTCTACAATGCCCTTTTATATTTATAATTATTTAAATAATCGAAGAAATATTTTTTTATTACAAAACACTCCAAAAGTTAATTAATCACAAAACACCCACCAAATCACAAATATATTCTAAGAAAAAACCCTAATTAATCATAAACCCATTGAATTTTAAAACCCCAAATCATCCAATCGTCAAACAATCCTAAACCCCAAATCATTAACTTATAAAACTCAATTAAATTTAAATCTAATTAATCCTAAAACCTGAAATCATAATTAACCCTAAGTTCCGATTACTTAAAATTCTAAAATTGTCAAGAACCCTAATCCCCTGTGAGAAAATCATAATTCCCAATCATTCTTAAAATCCTAAATCATAGAATCAATTTACCCAATCCACCCGTTATTTTGTTCATCCGTGAAACCCATTTGCAATTTCCGTATTTTTTTGGAGCTTCGTATCTCCATTCCGGCCCCTGCTCGACGCCGGCAATCACCGTCCGACAACATATTCATCCACCGTTTTCCACCGCCCCCCTCCACCGTCTGGCACCGCAACTATCAACATCCTGGCATCCCGCTCCTTCCGTCCGATAACTTGAAAGCAGACAACATTAATCGGCGCATCAATTTGAATTCTCACCGAAATTTGTTCTGAAGGTTAGTTTTTTCTCGAGTACAAGATCATGCAGTTTTTTGGTAATAATTATTTTCAGTTTGCAAGTTAATTGTTCTTGAGATAAACTATCATTAATTCATTATACTGTTATGTGTATCTTATGAATTTGGTTTAAATTTACATAAGCAGATGAAATATTGGATTTTTGATCAGATTTTATTTTGCCTAACTATACAATTGTTGTAGTTTAGAGATTATTGAGTTTTCACTTATCTTTCCGCATACCTGGGACTTTTTGTAAAAGCTCAATACATAATAATGTCAACTTTGATGTTTTATTTTTTGGCTCAAAATTGGTTTTCCACTTCGAGAGGTAGTGAAATGCCATGAAGTGAGTTTTCTCGTTCGGGGTTGAAATACTTGTATTGTCTGGCATCTTACTATTCTCTTAAACACCCAAAACTGGCTTGAATCTATCATCTTTGACAAATCTTTTTTCCATGTTTTAAGCTTTTCTCCCTGACAGATGATCTGTATGTTGCATCAGTTTTAGTGGTACACTCATTTGGTATCGTAGTCTTATTGCTATGTTTTTTGTAGAACGTATTTCGAGATACCCTTTGTGGAAGGTGTATTCTGTAGAAAATGTTAATAGAATACATATTTCAGAATGCGTATTATCTTGAATGTGTATAGCAAATAGAATGATTCAAAATTGGATTCACATTGAATGATTATAATTCTACGAATCTCCACAATGCTTGTTTATTGAATACACATTAAAGCTGCAACTGGATGTGTGTAATAATAATAATATTAGTAATAATAATAATAATAACAATAACAATAATAATAATAATAATTATTATTATTATTATTATTATTATTATTATTATTATTATTATAAAAATAATAATTATAGTAATAATAATAATCATGTGTAATAATAATTATAATAATAATAATAATAATAATAATAATAATAATAATAATAATAATCATGTGTAGGAATCGGTATTTGAAATAGATAACTCACGCGATGAGGAGGGATTTTCTTCGGGTGATGCTCAAACTGCTATCAACGAGGAACATCGAACACAAGCACCCCCGGACGAGGCAATAGTTAGGTGTATGATTTTTGCCACCAGCGAGGAGGCCGATTTATTTTACACTAACTATGGCAGGCAAATGGGTTTTGATGTTAGAGAATGCCATTCATCAATCAAAAGGGGTGTTTTGATAAACACAATCTGGGAGTGTGTTTGTGCGGGGCTAAGGAAGGAAAGAATTTCAGGGCATAAACGTCTTCGAAAGGAGAAGCTAAACAAGAAATGTAATTCTCCTGCTAGACTCCGCATTGCACACGACGTTGCAACCGGCTTGTACAAGGTTACATATTTCCAACCTGCTCACAACTACGCTCTAGAAACGCTGGAAACCGCATACCGTCTCAAGTGTAACAGGCATATGATGTTTATTTCACTTTATAATTATAAATATATATATGCGCAGCATAACGCTGTCGCCATTCGTGAGAGTGTTGGTTTTGATTTAATTTTCCATTTTACATACTACCAAAAGAGACTATTATCGTTCTCATATTCGTCGCATACGGGAACACATTCAAATAAAAAGATAGTTGAAAGATACAATCCGCATACATGAATTAAATAAAAAAAATAAAAATAAAAATAATGATAATAATAATAGTAGTAGTAAAATTAATAATAATATTAATAATAATATTAATAATATTATTATTAATAATATTATTAATTATAATATTAATAATAATATTAATGATGATGATGATGATAATAATAATAATAATAATAGTAATAATAGTAATAGTTATAGCAATAGTAATAGTAATAGCAATGTTGATGAATTTAATAACGTATTTTAATTTAGTGCAAAGAATGTTATTATCATTTTATTCTCATATATGTTTTATGTTTATTTCTTCTAATCAATGCAAATCTGAATTCAGGTCGCATATAATTCGAAAAATGGATTTCAATGGTGTCGTAAATGCACAAGTAATCAGTCGCAGTGATCTGGGGAAGATCCAGTATGTATTTGACCAGCTTGATGATCAAGGTAGATCATTATTTGAGACGTCCTGTTTCGGACATCTTCTATATCTGAAGAAGAAAACAATAGCTCCTCAGCTAATTCGCCAATTAGCTATCCGAGGAGTGACCGGTGGTGAGACTGACGAGGTGTGGTTTGATTTTAGAGGGACACGTGCTCAATTCGGTTTGCAAGAGTTCTTATCACCGGTTTGGATGCTGGCCCGTTGGGAGAGGAGAGCGTAAAGAAAGGTGACAAATCAAATTTGTTGACAAAGTATTTCTCTAGATGCAAGGGAAATATCAATCGAAGAATACTATTGACAGCCTTCGATAATTGCAAGGATCAAGAAGATAAACTCAAGCTTGGTCTCCTGTCTACTTGGTCTGGGTTCTGTTAAGGGCTGAAGAAATGACATGGCTGAACGTCTGGTTATTTCACATAGCCGATGACATCGATAGGTTTAATAGATATTCATGGGGGAGGAAGTCGTTTTTACATACCATTAACAATTTTAGGAAAAATTTGCATAAAGGGAAAAAAAAGGAGGAAGAGAAATCTGATAACTCAACGAAGAGAGGTGGTTTAAGATTGAAGGGGTTTCCACTTGCTATAATGGTGAGCTATTTTAGTTAGATTTGTGTTTTGACCTATTTTACCATAAAAAATGTATTGTTAATTATTTGATTATTTCTGTTGTTTTATTCAGGTTTGGGCTTTCGAGGCGATTCCGGAGCTCGATGAGAGTTTTGCCAAATGTTGTGGTGAAGCAGTCCCCAGAATGATCAAGTGGTCCATCCACGACCATGTATTAACAAAATATGTTCACATCCGTTTAGAGACAGGAAAGGTAACAAATTGTATCTACATATTGTTTTTGAGTATATACATTTCGCAGCACACAAGTATTCAAATAAAACTCATCATGTGCAGTTGAATGTAAAACGCACATTGGAGCCGACAGCAACAGAAAAATCTGCTCCATTTTGGCAGGGAATGGCTAAGTTTGATGATGAAGTGGAATCAGATTTTGGCGACGGCAACGGTGACGATGAGCCAGGGTGCAAGAGAGCTAATTCTACTACCATTCTTGAATGTGAGTTTTGTGCGTTTGGAGGTGATAGGGGGGTTAACGAAATCCATATTGTTGCGTGGGTAGGTTGATGGACCGAAGGTTGGATGTTTTTAAACAAGCGGTTATGGAGAGTGTGCAGCCTAAGTTGGATGTAATTGACAAGAAGCTTGATTATTTGATAAAAATGATCGGAGGGAAAAAAAGAGAGCCATCATGTTGACCAAAAAGATGTCATCTAAGAAAAATTTGAAGATGATAAATGTCGGGACTCGAAAGAAGCTGTTACATGTATTTTTTCGAATCGTTGGGCCGTGTTAATATGTTTCATGAAAAACCCTGTCCATAGATCTACTGTGCAACTCGACTAACTTTCAGTCAAAATGCAGATGACGGTTGTCGTTGGTCATGCGGCACGAATGTTTTAGAAATTCAAAGAACTTTTGTTAATGAACCCGGCATTGGTGGCATCAGACAAACGGAGAATGATCAAGAAGCAGGTGATTTACTACTCTGGTATTTCTATATATTTCACTAGTTGTAATAAATAAATATTTATTGTTTATTAATTTATTTCAGCAATGTGCCAAGTCAATCTTGTCGATTTTGAGTTGTTCCCTGGGGGTGGAACGAAAGGCGAACAGACTCGCAATGCTCTCCTATTCTAAATCCAGAAAAAGGTGTAAAATTAAGAGCATTACATTGTTTGACCCTAACAGGAAGGTTGACGAGGCCAAGGTTGATGACCTTCATCACTGGCTAGCGAAGGCCACGAAAAGGTAAATATATGTTTGAAGAAGTTGCTTTTTGAACTTCATATACTCAGTACATGTATGTTATAAGCAATGCATATCATAAATTATTATAATTAATTTTCCACCCTAAAAATAAATGTGACTGTAGCTTGTTAAAAGTAATTTGTATGTTATCAGCTCATCTTAGCCATTTGATATTATTGAATTAAATTATTAATTCACTTGTTTTTTCTTTCCAGTGATCTGCTACCGTTAGCAACATGTGACGTCTCTAGGAAATTTTTCGACGACATCTTGACGGACAGGTGGTTCATGGGTGATGTAAGTTAATATTCTTACATGTTATATCATATTACAAAGTATTCTTCTATTCTTTTTAATGATGACCTTTTCTTAGCATGTCGATACTGCACTATTTCACATGCGAGAGCGGGCAGCAGAGTACATCGACCTTTTCAATCAGTCATCCTGCATTTTGGATTCCGGATTTGTGAACCAAGTGATTGAAGCTTACCGCCGAATACCAACCCAAGGGAAAGGGAAAAAAATGAACAACAAGCGCTCATCAAAGACCCCGATAATGATATCATAGGCTCGTTGTTGGGCCGGTTTGTCGAGGGGCAATTACCATTGCACGGTAAATCGTGGAAAGGGTGTCGATTCTTGTATGTGCCTCATTGTGTGGATAATCATTGGTTTGGAATGAGGGTTGATTTGGAAGAGCGATGTATTGAAATATATGACAGTATGCCTCGCCATATTAGGCATGGAATTATGATGCAGGTCATAGTGCCCCTTACTATTTTTATCCCTTTGTTGATACGTGTGCTAGTGGACGAGAGTTACGAGCCTGACGAATTTACGCACGAGAATCGAACATGCCATATGCAAGAGAATGGGTTATTGTTTCGAAAATATTGTTATTGATTTATATATAATAAAATTTTTGGTTGATAATGTGAACATATTTCGTATTAGGTTCGATTGTGGTAAGTTTACGTTGAAGTATATTGAGTTTTTACTCACCGGTAAAGATGTTGGCCTTGTTCAACAAAAGTACATGAAGGAATGGAGAAAGAAGTTGGCAACGGAGTGCTTTGGTCGTCATTTCCACCCTTGAGTTAATTATTTGTATTTTCTTCGGTAATATGTATTTCGATTTTTAAATACATGTTGCGTATTACTTGTTTCTGAAATATTTGGCGGTAGGGATGATCATTTGGGTTCTTCTATCAATTTTATTTGTTTTTACATACTTGAAGATTCTGGCGTCTACTCTGTTTATATATTTTACCGGCCTAATGTTATGATGCTTGTCATGAATTGTTGCGATTAAGTTATAATTATTTATATTCACAACATGTAGCCGTTCTCCCGAAACGACGGTGCATTCATAATGCTTCATTATAGCATAATGACCACAAAGACGACTATGCATCCGTTGTTCCATCTGGTTGGTATGATGAAAATCGACAAAAAATCGTCTTGCTTTATTAGTAATTCGCATCTACCTGATTTAAATGCAAATATATGTGTGGATCAATATGACATTACATTATATCATAAGCGATCACATGCCAATTATGAAGTTATACAATGATCAGCATAATCTAAATTAGAATAGGGAAAAATGCACCATAATTACCACTCAAATTTCCAAGACCATTCATCTCAAAACAGACAACATCCCGAACACACTAAAGTAGAACTACTTTTTCAAGGCATATATTTAAATTTCATGATCCCCAAGTGCTAACAAATAATAAATTAAATCAATTAATGCCTTGGAAATTTAAATCCAATCGTTATTCAAACTTCATCAAAATTTCTACAAGGGAGCTGCCATATTCGATGTACGACTTTACATAACGTTGAGGAGCTGCAAGATCATCTAACTGTATTTCGTATTGGACTTTATTAGGTTCCTTTCCAAAGTATTTAGGTGTTAAATCCCCATTTCGATGTTGTGAGGCATACCTCGCCGGTTTTGCATATATTGTGCTATATTGAAGCGAAATTCTCTGGATGGGTGGTGTGACGACTTCATTCGAGTTAATCAGAATCCTGAATTGGATCGGTTCCCTATGGACCAATATGAATACATAAATATGAATGGTGAACACTTTTTTAATTGATATTTATGCTATCAACGTACCCACGAGGAGCTTCATTTGCCTCGGTGTATATCACTGTTGCCAGCCTTTCGTGCGCCTCGTTCGACTCTTGCTTTAATTTTCTAACCGATTAATATCGACAATCTAGTGGAATGAAATTTTATTATAAATTTTGCATACAATTCAAAAATAATTCTAACCTCCTTCAGAACACAATTAAGTTCTCCAGGAAAAACCATTTGCAAACACATATATAAACCGCAGTCGTGGCTGAGATATTAAAGAGACATTAAATTAAATATACGTGGCATACTTGTAATCAATACTCGACATCGAAACATTACCCATTCAGTTGTTGTGGGATTGTGTTTCCAGTACACCAATCAAAAGATTTTGTAATATCTTCATGAACAAACGCCCCACCTTCCCATATTTGTGCAAGAGTCTCCAACCGACTCACCTGAATGAACGCGCCGCATATATTAGTTCCAAAAAAAACGGTAAGTGTGAATCATGAGGAATTAAAAAGAACATTACCACGATCTTTGCTAGTTCCATTCTACGTGCATTTTGGGAATGATCCTTAAGCGTGTCGGCAATCGTCACCTTTTTTGCAAAGAATTTTACGATGCACAAGAACCAATGTTGACCATCACACAGTGGGATCGTGATACTCTTGCATTTGCTCTTAGAACCCTTAAATATGCCTGGGACCTCGAAGATATATTTTTGTATGGAAGTGTCTTCATACTTTCCCAAACATAGGTTCTGTAATATAACACAACAATGTCATCGTAATTTATTTTCGAAAGCAACTACATTACCCAATAAATAAACCTTACACTGAAAGACGCTGGGAACACCCAATCCATGTTTGCAAATCCCATGTTATGCTTATCGTGCCATACTTGAAGCGCAGTAAAATCTATTACCTACAACCACCGCAAATAATATAAAGCGTGTATTACTATCATAATCGCCACATAAAGTGGAGTTACAGGTTAGTTCATATTTACCCCCGTCTTGAACCACGATGGGTATTTTATGGTTCTCATATCGGCACTAGTAAAGTACCACTCTTTATATTTAAGACGCTCATAATGCCGATAGCAGTTAAGACGCTCTAATTTAACACCGTCAGTTGCTCCATTATAACCACCCCCAAACTAACCGGTATGTTAACTGTGGAGCTGTTTGTTTCCTTTTGATTTGGTTTTGAACCTTGCTGTGACATGCAAGATTGTGAGTTTGTGATTAGGATTTATGTAAAATATATATGCTCGTAATTAATATATACATGGCAGATGGTACATACAAAAATTGTCGTTTTTGATTTCATGAAATGACAACAGAGCCCTCGTCACTTCCGTTTGGGACCACTGCTCAATTGTCCAAATTTGTGGACATAATTCCTTGCCCATCGTTGGTAATTCTACTGCCAATGGTTGAGATAAACAATCTGCCACAAAAAAAGGAGCAAGAAAAAATAATGGTTACACCGTCGAAGATAAATATGAGCCATGTATGTCATCGCGAAGAAAGCATGGTGCACACACACGTTAAAAAAAGCAACCGATCGACTAATGTTGGTTACCTCCAACAGAAGAATACATCCTACAACCTACGTAGTTTGTTTATTTTTTGCATTCGTTATGCCGGTAATTAGTCTATCCAATATCATCTCCGACCAGTTGTAGGTTTGCACGTACGTCGAATCAAAAATATAATCTAACCATTCTAATTCCAAAACATCATTGGCTTTAGGAAATAAAATGGCGGAAAAAATCTACATTAAATATAAAACTAGAAAGTCGAGCCCTTGAAAACTCCGAACTCTCTTTAAAAATTACGTGCATCCAATTGTTTCACCTTTGTTGTCCATAAATAGTTTTTTCGTAGGTCTAGCCCTCCGTCTATTTTCGCTGTTGTCTTTCCCCCTTCACATGATAGACCAAATACAGCATGCACTGTCTTTGCATTAAATTTTATAGACGTCCCATTCACTGTAAGTGTCCTTGAGTTAGTGTCAAAATTTGTCACTAGTGAACTGACTAGCTTACGGTCCAGTTGGGTTATCTTCATGCGAGGAAAGGACCCAACCCCTACGAAATTTATTTGAACACGTTGCTCAACTGACAATTTCTGATGTATGTCGTACAAAATCTTCAGTTTCGTATGATATTGGAAAATATGGTTGTCCTGACTGTCACCACCCTTTACCCCATCCGATTTAGATGGCGGTGACATGCTGTACATTGTTCGTGTGGTGGTTGTTCCAAATTGTCGTTTCGCACTGCCCGTATCGGTCGGTGGAGGTCGTTTTCTACTGTCAGGTGTTTTTTCTAAATTCATCCCTGTAAATATACATTTGAAAACGAAGAACACGTAACTAATATGCAGGATTTTTTCATGAAAACATCCATAAATATAATTTGAATAAATTATAAATTTAGAATATTAATTTCATATACTAATTTACACGAGGGTTGTAATTTGAGAACAAGCGAATAGATATAATATTATCTGAAACATAAACTTATAACATAACTTCCCAAAAACTGACAAATTCACGTAATTGATACAACTATAGAGACGAAGGTGAGAGGTACCTTGATGTGAAATCGGCTTCTCGATATTTTTTCGTGATATGGAGCGTTCTGAGTTATAGTCCTGCCCTGTTTGTTGGCGGTTTTTTGGTTCCGCAAAGTCGATGGAGCGTATGCAAAGTTTTAGTTCGACTCTGGGTTATGGTAATTTTCCCATAATAATCCACATAATAAAATATCTGATTTAACATGCTTAGATAATGATTTTTGGGACTTCTTTTACATATTCCAGGTTAATGCTCAGCTGATTAGCAATGTCTGCACTGATGCACTCTCGACAGAGAAGGTAAGTGTTTCGTTTCAAATACTTCTGCTTATTGTTTTCAGGTTTCCTTAAGTAGGTTCCACGTATGTCTTCATTTGCCTCTGAAACGATATGTTCGGCCCTTTTAGAAAATGAAGAGAATTATTTAATACCCTTTTGTCATCTTTGAAAAACATAATATATAGTTCACGGTTCATTTTCATGTTAATATTCAATTTAAGACTCTTATCATTTTCTTCTCTGTCAATTTGTAGTATTATTATTTTATCCGTCTCACGGGGCAAAAGACATCACATGTTGCCTTGGAATGCACACTCCAATCTCATCGCAATATGCTTTGTTCTTATTTCTTTATTCATTCTTGATGTTCCGATAGAAAATTAGAACTTCAAGATATTGCTATAATTACATGTTATGAAATTCAAGATATTTTTAAACCATCTCGTTTTCTCCGATAGTTATGAACTTACATATTTTTGCTATAATTATATTTCATTAGTGGTAAATGTCTTGCTTTTATTAAATGGAAAATAGCAATTTTTGTACCGTAAATTTGACCCATTTTAATTTTTGTCCTGTAAATATAGACAGTTCTAAAATTATCCCGTATCTTTAATATCTTAACATTTTATGTCCTCTAAATATAGGCGGTTCGAAAATTGTCCTATATCTTAAAAAAATTTCGCGTTTTATGTCCTTTGAGACCATAACATGCGAAGATTTAGAAGACAAAAAATGCAAAAAAATTTTAAAATACAGGATAATTTTTGAACCGCCTATATTTAGACATAAAACGCGAAAATTTTAAAAATACAGGACAATTATCGAACCGCCTATATTTACATGACAAAAATTAAAATGGGTCAAACTTACAGGACAAAAAATGCAATTTTCCCTTTATTAAATTTTGGTGTATTTTTTGGTGATATAATTAATATATTAATAATATTTATTATTAGTGATTTTGGTGTGTGTTTCTTTTTTTTTTCTTAAACTTTCTAGAAGGTAACTTTTGTTCACCCGTTCTAGAAACCATACTCATAGAAGGTCTTTCACTATATCCGTTCTGGAACAATAGACTTTCTAGAAGGTATGTTTTGAAATTCGTTCTGGAAAATAAACATTTAGAACGGATTGTAAAACCCGTTCTTGAAAATAGAGTTTCTAAGAATGTATGTTTTGAAATCCATTCTAAAATAGACTTTTTAGAATGGATTTAAAAATTCGTTCTAGAAGATAGACTTTCTAGAATGTATGTTTTGAAATCTGTTCTAGAAAATAGACTTTTAGAATGAATTTTTAAAATCCATTCTAGAAAGTTGTTCCTATAACATGTTTGATGAGTAAAGGACCAAAAAGATGACTTTTTAGAATGGGTATTAAACTTTCTAGAACCAGTAAATAACCGTTGTAGAAAGTTTGACTTTCTAGATTGGATGTATCTAGAACGCAGCAATATCCGTTCTAGAATATCTTTTTTATCCGTTCTAGAATGTCTCTGCTGCACTAGTGTCTTCTTTGAAAAAGTGGGCTTTGTCATTTCCTAGTCTTATCTTCCAGTGCTCGTGTCTCAAGGTCTATATCCCCGAGTTCCTCAACATCTGGATGTGTTTATCGTTGCTTTGCCGTTTCTCAATGCCAAGAATCGACTTGTTGATATTCTGGTGGTTTATTCTGATGATGAGGGTTTTGATCACGATGCTCCTACTGGTCCAATTCCTACTTTTGAGCCTACTCCTATTGTCTCCCCAAATGATTCTCTAGATGTTGTCGCATATGCCGATGCGGATGTTGTTCACATCTCCACTGGCATTCGTGCTTCTGTTAGTTCTGCCCCAAGTTTAATGATTCCAGTGCCGCATTCGCTTTAACTAGAACAATTGTAGTACTGTTCTTTGTACCCAACTTCTCGATCTGCTTGCGGATCCTGTTCTTTCTGGACAAGAAAGGGGAGTAGTCTACAATTATAGAGACAATTCTGGTAATCAAGGTTCGAGTTTTGCTACTCCAAGTTAGAAGAATGTGCATGGGTCAGAGGGAGATTTGAACTCAAAGGGAGTTGATGCCACATCGGAGGTGTTTATCAATGTTGTTATGGATGCCACTACAAACCCTGTGTCGCATTCAGGGGAAGCTGGTCCTTCTTCAAGTTTTTTCATTTCTACTGTCTTCGTGATAAAGATGATGATGACATGGAGTTTGATTTTGAAGTTGCTACATCGCCGAAATGAATTGATCCAACTTCGAAGTTTTCAATGATCTCTTTCCTTAGGAGGTATTTTATGATTTTGATTGAAAAACTTTGTTTTGATATTTTTGGTTTATATGTTATCTATTTTGATGAAAAATGAATATGACCTTTTGACATAATCTTTAATGCTTTTTTTCATTTGCTTTTACTAATGTTGTTCCAAATGTCATAGCATCTTCTTAACAGTTTTGTATTTATTTGTGGAAATTTAGAGGTAGTATTTTTGGTGATTATACAAGTTTAATACTTGATATTTCTATCATATGTGTAATTTCGTAGACCTATGTAACTAAAATAAAAATCGGTAAAACAGTATTAAGTTAGGTGTTAAGAATACTAGAAATAAATAACACTGAATAGTTTGAGAGTTATAAACGGCAAATTAATAACAGATGTTAAGACTGGTATTGAAAACACCAATAGTAACATCAAACATATAACACTAAGATATGTAGCGGAATAAATATTAAAAGATAAACACAACAATTTAAATTTCGTTCACAAGCAAACGTGCTTGTGAACTTAGGTATAAAAACCCAAAAACTATATTACTTTTCTTTGTTCAAGATCACTATATAAATATAAAGTAATATATGAAAACTAAAGTATCAAACACTATGATACTAAAATACTTGTCGCCTTGAAGAATGATCTTCTCCGTTGGTTATGCAACTTCAAAGATCTTCTTAATCTCGGATAGTGGCTCCAAGTATTCAACGTTGCTTGTGTTCTTCTTGCGTTGTTGCTTGCGTCGTTCTTCTCAAAAAAAATCGTGTGCCAAAAGATCTGTCCAAGTATTGTAGTCTTAAAGTCTTAAACTTGGTAAATAAGTAAAACAAATCCTAAATATAATCTAGGAAAGTAAATAAAGTCCTAAACATAATCTAGAAAATAAAGTCTAGAGTCCTAATTTATTTTGAGACCAAGGCAAACAACTAAAAAAGAAAAAATAGCCAAGAATAAAATTCTCAACAATCTCCCTATTTCGCCTTTCTGTACAAAATAACCTAGACGCGCAATAAAATTCCAAACTCCCCCTTAACAAGTACCCATTGCTTAAAACAAACATAACACAAATCAATCAATGGCTCGAACTCTTTATCGCCATCCTCATCCGCTCGCGTCTTCTACATCTTCTCCCCCTTTTTGTTTTTAAAGTAAAAGGGGCTCAACAAACGAGTCCCGAAGCGCCTGGAGCTGTGCAACGTGAGCCTGCACTACTGGAGTAGAAAACTGAATGATGTTAGAACTGATGTTAATATCACCAGAACCAACATGAACTTTCTGGGCAGCTTTAGAACTTTTCTTCTAGGACTTCAAATCAGTCAAAATGACAAACAGTGAGTAGACATCATCAGAATCTGGGAAGTAGTTATACTCAGTCTCCGGCTGAATCATATTGTACAGAGTTAAAAGACGGTCGACCACCAATGGATGGAAAGAACCATCATCTTCACCGGAGAAGAAAATTGAGGACAGTGAACGGAGGATCCGAGGCACTTGAATCACCTTTGGGTGGATTTTGCTTATCATCCAGACGCACTGTCTGTTTCCAGAGAGGAGTAGCTGACTTGGATAACCGTGGCTTTGCTGGGTGATGGAGAGTTCGACATCCTGAAAGAGATTGGAAACAACTACAAGGACAAGATCGGGTGTCGTAGGTAGTAAAATTGAGAGAGAGAGAAAAGATTAAAAAAAAACATAAGTTCCCAATTTGGATAAAAATTATGCGAAAGAAGTAGGAAGAGGATAAAAAGGGTAAAGTTAAAAATAACTCCCCACTATCACAACTACTTCTTTCAAGAACCAAGATTTTTCTTTCCTAAAAAACAAGCTCACTCTTTTTCAAAATAAGACACACAATCTCTATGCTTAAATAACCCACTATCTCTTATTCGGTTCTTCTATAGAACCAGATAGGGCTCCATTATGGAGCCCTATAAATGACATGGCATTCATCTGAGCCCTTAATCATTTTTTTCTTTTTATTTTTCATTTTCTTTTTTATAAATGCACGGTGGGGTGAATGTCATGTGTTATATAGGGCTCCGTAATGGAGCCCTATCTGGTTCTATAGAAAAATTCATCTCTTATTTGGAGAATAAAAATCACGAATCTCAACTACAAATTAATTCGAGATAGAGCTAGATTTTATAAACCATCACCATAATTGAACAAATTCTTTACAAAGCAATATGTCACTCACCAAATCAACCCCTTATTACCTGTCCAATCTACCGATTATAACACCACTGATACACTTGGTTACCAAGACTCGCTACACGATTAAGAGAATTCAGAGAAATACACAAGCACAAGCAACAGAACACACAATGAGACGGCATCTTCACCAAGTATGAATGTCCTAATTTATGCCTAAAAATCATGACCTAAAGGGTTAAAAAAAATTCAGCAATTGATTTAGGTGACATGATCAGTGTTGCTTTTTATGTGATGACATTATAACTAACATTGCTTCAGTGAAGTCAATGAAAGTCTTAAACTTGGTAAACAAGTAAAACAAATCCTAAACATAATCTAGAAAACTAAATAAAGTCCTAAACACAATCTAGGAAATAAAATGTAGAGTCCTAATTTATTTTGAACCCAAGAAAGGCAAACAACTAAAAAAAAAGGAAAAATTATCAAGAATAAGATTCTCAACAATATGAGTTTTGGCTAAAAAGACAAAAAGGGGGAGATTTATTAGTCACGTATTCTTTAGAATACGTGATTTAATAATTATTGTTTTATTTTTTCTTATTTAATATTTTGATTATCTTTGCAAGATTTAGTTATTTAGTAAAGAATTTGTATTTATCATCATTGATAATTATCATGTATATTATTTAGTAATAGATTAGGTTGTAATTTTCCTTCTCTAGTATAGTAATCGTAATTGTAGTAATTATTATTTAAGAGTCTATCTTGTTTCATTATATTGATATTTACTTACAATATATTTTGTATATATTTCCTTCCTTAGTGTAGTATTCGTATGTATCTAGTAAATATTATTATAAATCAAAATATTTGATTTTATTTCCTTATTAATGACATTTACTTGCAATATTTTGTATATCTTTTCTTCATTTAATTTTAGATCTCTTTTACAAGTAAAGGTGTGTCAATATAAAGTTGAGGGATTACTCACAATGACTCACATATTTTAGAGAGAAAAATCAAAGTTAAAGAGTTTCAGGGGTTATATACTTAAGCTGGAAATTTTTGTATTTGGTGGATGCACTTGTGAATGCTTACAGGCCAGTTTGGACTAGCATTTATCGGAATTCTAAATTCTGATATTTCGAATTTTCGGGTATTTAGAATTGTGTAAATAATAAGAATTCTTGTTTGTTATAGGATTTGGAATCCTTTACTTTTTACTGTAAATGTCAAAATATGTCTGAAAAGTGGATGATACAGTATTATTGTATTGTATTGTATTTGATGTCAAATAAGGTCTGAAAAGTGAATGATGTTGTATTATATATTGTATTAGTAGTATTTAATTATTTAGTTATAAGAAATTATTGGTTGAATATTTAATTTTTGAGTTTTAAAACAAACGAGTATTCGGTATTTCGAATGCCGAATCCAATATTTCGAATGCTAGGAACAACGGGCCATTCGGCATCCTCGATAACTCCTACAGTTTGAAATTTTTTCTTCCATTATTTTTACAGATTTTGTTAAAATCCAATCTTTTGCTTTGAATCTTAATTTTTGTAATAGTTATATTGATTTAGATCATATATACACTTTATGGGTTTTTATTTATCTTTACTTAATAAATTAAGTCTTTTATAATCATTTAAATGTGAATTTTAAGTAGTAAAGATTTTTGTCATGCTGGCCACTTCATTGTAGTTACTAGCATACCCTCTACGATACACGTAAATAGAACTTGACCCTATCAAACAATTAAAACCCAAAACCCATAACATTATTTCAGCCCATTAGTTGCATAAATTATTCGGCCCACTCCTCCTTAACTCCTGACCCGTCTCTAGCCCTTCTTAGGGTTTCCCCAAATTCATCCTAATTTATTCTTCTAGTTAAAGTTTTATATGTATGTCTTTTTATTTCACACTTTTCCGCAATACACACGTATTTTATCGTTCAAGATTGTGATTCAGTCTTCAAAAAAAGCAACGTTAAGCAGCATTTTTAATTTATGAAATATCCAAATATGAAATATGCTATTTGAATTTCGCATTACCCTAACACTTCGAATAGAACTTGGGATGTGCCAAACCCAGCCTCCAAAAACCGGCATAAGTACAATATGGGTGGCCCAACAACATTCTTAAAGCATGCTCTAATATACAAAGTGAGTTAGTATAAGTGTTAAAAAGTTTTCATTACCTAATACTTAGGTCCTCGATTCAAGTGGGAATGTCTAAGGAAGCATTTTCTTTCTTTTTAGATTAGGTCTATAATGTAATTAAAAAAATAATAGTCACCTCCTTTAAAAGCTTAAATTGTTAGAGAGGTGAGTCATTTGATATTAATTACTAATCAACCTACAAAATATTTAAATATGAGCAATAAAGACAAGTCCGTAGATTTTTCAGCAAGTAGAATTCTTTCAAGAGTAGTTGAATGTATTGAAACAGAACACTAACCCATTACATATACACACAAGCTTTGCCCTGGTAGTTAGGTATAATATAGGTTTCTGCAGGTTCATTTGGTGTTGCCCATTTAGTAAGTGTGACATTAGTAGAGAGCTGAGTTTTCATGTTTTCAACAACAATATAAACTAGCTTAGTTTTTAAGCATATTTACACACCACAATCTTCACACATTCCTAAAACTTATTGTGCTTGAATTGCACACATAATAGTCTGACATAGGGGTGTTTGCAAACACTAAAAAAAAAAAAAAAAAAAGATTCCCAAAACAATTAAGCACATCCCAGAAAAGGCTTCTTCAGTTCCAATATCACAAACTAAATCTCAACACATAGTCTTTGATAAAAAATGCGAACACGAAGAAAGAGGACACTATTCTTATGTTCTTCAATTTCCTTCATCACGCAAATTATTGATAGCTCCTCCACAACTTCAGAGAATGCCTATTCCTCCTCCATTTTCAACATTTTACTCAGTTACAGCTGTAGTCCTAAGCCTTTCTCCATTGTCCACAATCACCTCACATGTTGCATTTGCTACTCCATGTCCCACTGAAATTAATGTCCTCATCACCTCAAATTCAACGGTTGATCTAATTTCAGAGGCATTGCCAGCAATGGAACGCCAAAATATATACTTTCTGTGATCGAACTCCAGCCACAATGGCTCAATATGCCGTTTGAAGGAGCAAATAACATATTTTCAAGACGAACCGGACAAAAATGATTTAGATAAAATCGTTCCTTAAGAGGACGAAGGCCGTAATATATATATGCCATAGTTCCTGAATCCCGTTTATTTTTGTTTTTCTAGAGTGCATCACGAGTTATAAGATGTCATCATCTCCTCGTAACACACTTTTTTTCCAACTCAAATCTCTTATTTTCTCTGGTTTAGTCATGTGGTTTGATCTTGTAGTGTATCGGTTTGTGGTTGTTGAAAAATGAAATGAAACGATTCTTATGTCACACGTGTTTATATTGTAACCGTATTCCACATGATCTTCATGTTGGGAAATTGGAAATATTTATGGAGTATATCGTTTGTCTAATGGCAAAAATGAATAAGAATCGTGTTCGACTTTTGTATGAACATCGAACTTGTATATTTTTTTGTCTAAATTGATTGTTGGGTGATATTAAATGTGAAAGTGTGAGTGTTACTAAAATAATATTGTCCCACATTAACTAAAAGAGGAAAGTTGAGTTTGTGAGTATACAATCTTCATACCGTAAGAAATAATCTTTTATTGAAAGTATTAATCTTTGAATAGCATAAAAGCTTTTTCCACCTAGAAATGTCATTATTTTTTTATTTTGTTAATTGTGACCGATTCTTAACATATTTTTGCCAGCCTAGACCAGACTTTAACGACTAGGGCACCCACTTTACCCACCGATTTGGATAAGTTGACCTCGGCCTACATATACCTAACTCATATGCGGTCACCTAGACTATTTATAAAATTGTTGGATAGACTCGGTTTGAATTTCTTGTTTGTAACATAGAGAGCGGTATGATAATTTCAGGTCGAATTGTCATATACATCTAAATGATTTAATAATTTCAGGTCGTATGAATGTCGACAGGTTGCATGAAAGGTCACCAGAAGGTAGCACAGGAAGTTAGCAACAGGTTTTAGAGGTCGACCTGCACTACGTCAGATAATGTCAGGACGAGTCTAGTGCATCCAACCTAATACAGTTGTCATACTTTACTGTAGCATTACTGTTCACATATTATATGTAGTCGTTATCAGATTGTACTGTAGCATTTATAATCACATATTCTAGGACTACATTAGTCAAGCACCTTGCTATATATAACTGTAACATTCGTTGTTTTAATCATCAAGAAATGTTGGAATAAATATACTGAAAAGTTAATGAGGTCAGTGTTTTTTTTCATGGTATTAGAGAAGGTTTTGGCCTAACCCTGAATACCTCTTCTCTCTTTATTCTTCTATGTCGATCTCTTTTATCATGAAAGGTAACTCCACTCCCTGACATGAGGCTTAACCGAACTCTCATCCAGTAATTCTGAATAATACCTTATCTTCACAAACTTCAAACTCATTTATTCAGCTACAAAATCAGCTCATTTCGATCAAGTTAAATGATTCAAATTACCTGCTTTGGAAAATGCAAATCTATACAGCATTCGGAGGATATGGCCTTGAAGGCTACCTCAATGGAGAAATCAGAACCCCACCCCAGATCGCAGAAGGATCAGTAAACCCTGAGTTCCTATTCTGTGATAGGCATTAGTTGTTAGCATCCTGGCTTATCTCTTCTCTCTCCGAAAATCTACTTTTCGACCTACACAGGAAGGGAATGGAAATTCTTCTTAGTTGGCGTTGCATCCTCAAGAGTGATTGGCAAACTCTTGAAACTAATTTCTCCAGTCAAACTGCAGCCAGAAAAATGTAGTACAAGATGCAGCTCTCCTCTATCAAGAAAGGGACCATGAGCATTAGGGATTATATCAACAAGTAAAAAACTTGTTGCGATATGCTAGCTTCTGCTGGCCAACGAATTTCTGAAAAAGATCATGCTAACAGCTAAAGTTAGGAGCGACTCGATTTCTCTTAGAGACATCCTACCTATGTTACTAAGCTATGAAACCATACTGAAAGCTAGAAATTTCTCAAATCTCATCAATACAAAAGGATCAAGCCCTACTATCAATTTTATACTCAGTCCTCTTGTCAAAGAAGAGAAACTGGACTGCTGCAGGGGCTAATAGAGGAATAGGTCGGCACTTTGGAAGAGGTGGTAGAGGAAGGAGCAGTAGCAACAAAGGAAGAGGTGGAAGAGGTTTCATAACAGGCAACAGGTCGCCTTGCTAAATTTGTGGTTACACTAATCACTCTGATGACAAGTGTTATTACAGATTTGATGTTACATACACTGCACCATCCAATAATGCTCAGAATGGCTCAAACACCTTTGCGAGCTCCTACTCAGCCTATCCAGTCACTCAGTCCATTGATCCTACTGCCTATCACTAATGTTTGATTCAGCTAGTGATGCAAGTTGGTATGCAGATTCAGGAGCCTCTAATCATGTCACTAATGACCTATCCAATCTCCACAAGGCTTCAGAGTTCCAAGTCAACAACAAGGTTCAAGTAGAAAATAGATCAGGAATTGGGCAGTATCACTGCAGTTTAGGAAGATGTCATTTAAAATCGAAGAGCCCGAGCTAGACGTTCTTTGTGTGCGGCGCCGTTTTAGGTGAGGAGATGTGGACCGAGCTCGAGATCGGCCACGTGAAGCTATCTTCATCTTACCCTTGCCCACTCAAGTGTGCAAAGGTAGCTGTTCATCAGAGTCGGCGACCTCCACCGGTGTGTCTCTCGCTGCGAGAGCGGTCTCTATCTCTTCCTCTGTATTTATTGTTGGGGCAGAGGAGGTGACAGTAGCAGTTACGTCCGTTTGGGTCATCGTTGCGCCCTCAAAGCTCGACGAACCACAGGCGAGCATGAATCGTTCTACTGGAAGAGAAATGGTTATTGTTCGTTTTAGTATGGCTTAAAGAGGGAAAGATATGAGGTGTGTCAAACCTACCGAATTCGGACTTGGACATCTTCAGAGGTCGCTAACTTATGACCACAAAAGAATATACCCTCTCTGACTCAGTAAGTTTCACCACGTCGCAGGAACCTTATTCCATTTATTAATTAAGTGTGAATATTTTTTTACGGAGAGAGGGGTTTTTATTTTTCATGAGCATTGGCTCTTGAGGAGGAGTTGCATCCTGCCATTCTGTAGGGAAAAGCCCGTGTTCGCGAGATTATAGGAAAAAGAATTTTGATCGCCATTACCGAGGTCCGATCATCGAAGGGCCGCCGTACGCGTATCAATCGCCGTTCCAAGCCCCGAGGCAGTTTCATCAAGGTCCACACTACGCCCCCCACGGGCACGAGCCACGATTCCCGCATCTGGCTGGGCCCATGCCTCAATTCCGAAACCCGATACCTCAAGATTTTCCACGAGCACCCGCCGTCAACGAAAACCCATATGCCGCTCGTGATATCGGAGGTCATCCTTTCGCCACCCCCGACGGGGGTCCTACCAATAGTATCAAGGAAGTGTCGAGGCCGTACATGGGCGACTTCTCCTCTTGTATTCGATTGAGCCCCGAGGCTCTCGAATACGATTTGCGGCCGATAGACCTAAACCGACTACCCACGTTCCACGGCTTACCGCAAGAAGACGCGATGCAATTCCTACGAATCTTTTCCTATACGGTGTCGAGCTTTCCGCGCCAAGGAATTCATATCGACCAAATCAAGATGAGATGTTTCCCGTACACGATGAAGGACAAGGTCGTTGATTGGCTCATGACATTGCCGTCCGACTCCCTTACCAATTGGGATATGGTCACCGAACGATTCATGGAGGAATACTATTCTCAAGAGAAGACGGCCGACTTTCGAGCTAAGATTGCCTCGTTCCGACAAGCGAGCGACGAAACTTTCTACGAGGCATGGGAGCGATTCAAAGGATACCTTACTAAATGCCCACACCATCGGTTTACCGGCGATTTCTTGAATCAGTTCTTCTATAACGGATTGGCGTTCGCATCAAAGCGCATGGTGAACAATGCCGCCGGCGGGAACTTAGCCGGCCGCTCGACGAGAGAACTATACGACATCTTTGTTAACATGGCCGCCGACGATCATCGCATGAGTATTTTGGAACGAAAGGAGCACGTGAAAGAGGTCTCGACAAAAGAGGAGCCCGAGTGGGCCCGTAAAATCGCCGAGCTAGAAAATCAAATAGCCTCTCTCACCAAGCCATACCCGAGCTCGATCGAGACGTGCACTACGTGCGGAATGCCGGGGCATGGAGCTAATGCGTGCCCGATTAACTACGGGCAAACGAACGAGTTCGACGAGCAAGCATACGCGGTCCAAGGATACCAAGCAACTCGGGGAGGTTTTCCACGCAACAACGATCCTTATGCCCCCATTATATAATCCCGGTTGGAGAAACCACCCTAACTTTAGGTGGAAGGAACCAACGAACACTCAAACTCCACCCGGACCCCCGATGACACAACAAGCTCAACCAACGCGCCCCCAAGTTCCATATGCCGCTCGACCACCTTTTCCGCCTCACCAACCGCCTCAACAAGCACCGTTTCCACCTCCCCAAGACAATCCGAGACCGCGACAATCGAACCTCGAATCCGTCTTATCCGAGCTAAGCAAAACGGCTCTTGAGTTTGGAGACACAAATGGGGCAAATAGCTACGGATGTCAACGAACTAAAACAAGCACGGGACAAGGACAAGCTACCAAGTCAACCGGCTCAAGCCGTGACCATTCTCCGAAGTGGCAAGGTGGTAGACAATAAGGTCGCCCTACCCGATGACGGACCTTCGACGATTGTTCAAGAAGATCGTGCTACTCCAGATTCAAACGAGCCCGCAGCCGCTCCTAACCCTCCCACATCACTCTCTAGTGGTGAGGCGAAGGGGTCCCAGGCTGACGGGGGGTTATATAAGTCCGCCGCACCGTACCGACCTTTGATTCCATATCCGAGCCGTATCCGACCGACAAAGCAAGACGACCAATTCCTCAAGCTATACAAAATGCTATAAAAGGTTAACATTAACCTCCCTTTGCTCGACATAATCCGAAATATTCCCGCGTACACGAAGTTTTTCAAGGAGCTCACATCCAAGAAACGACGATTCGAGGAGAATGAGAAGATATGCATCTCGAACGCGGCAAGCATTGCCTTTAGCAACTCTCTCCCACATAAAGAGGGTGATCCGGGAAGCTTTTGTATCAAGATTACCCTCGGAAACGGCAAGGAGACACGAGGGATGCTAGACCTCGGCGCAGGAATAAACTTGATGTCGTACTCTATTTTTAAACAGTTGGAGTTGGGTGACCTCAAGGAGACGAGAATGTTTTTGCAACTGGCCGACCGATCAGTCCGATACCCGAAGGGCGTGGTCGAAGACGTTTTGGTACAAGTAGGAAGCCTCATCGTGCCTGTGGATTTTGTTGTACTGGACGTCGGGGAGGTGAGCAACGAAGGCCGAGAACACACTATCTTACTTGGTCGACCCTTCATGGCCATGACGAACACCTTGATCGATGTGAAAAATGGGAAGTTATCTTTCTCGGTTTTGGGAGATACAGTGAACTTCTCGATCCACAACTTGGGAGCCGTTCCACCTTCCTCCTTTCATGCAGATTGTGATATGATCGACCCGATACAAGAACTAGTTGAAGAAGCTGCTCAAGAGATTGTGAACGAGGATGTTGAGGACAACGAGTGGCGAGCTCTTCGATCGGAGGGGGTGGTAGAAATATTTGAGTTATCGAGCGTAGAATCGCCCCTTTGGGAAAAACCGGAGCTCAAGACCCTTCCGAGCCATCTCAAATACGTTTACTTGGAAAGCGACAAGAAAAAACCCGTGATCATCTACGCCGAGCTTCCCCCGAGAGACGAGGCACGATTGGTGGAAGTACTGAAGAGGAACAAGAAGTCGATAGGGTGGAGCCTTGCTGATATTAAAGGCATAAGCCCCTCCACTTGTATGCATAGGATCATCCTCCAAGACGGAGTAAAACCATCGAGGGAAGGCCAACGACGATTGAACCCGAACTTGATGGAGATTGTGAAGGGTGAGATACTGAAACTTGTGGCCGAGGGTTTGATATTCCCGATCGGAGAGAGTGAATGGGTGAGCCCAGTCCACATGGTGCTGAAAAAGAGCAGAATAACCGTGATTGAGAACGAATGGGGCGAGCGTGTGACGACCCGTGCGACCACCGGTTGGCGAATGTGTATAGACTTCCGAAAGCTCAATGCCGCCACCAAGAAGGACCACTTCCCACTCCCGTTCATCGACCAGATGTTGGACAAGCTCGCGGGGCATCATTCATATTGTTTTCTCGATGGATTGTCAGGATACTACCAAATTGCTATCTCGCCGGAGGATCAATCCAAGACGGCGTTCACGTGCCCTTTCGGCACATACACTTTCCGACGTATGCCTTTAGGCTTGTGCAATGCACCCGCTACCTTTCAACGGTGCATGCTTTCGATTTTCTCCGACATGCTCGACAAATATATGGAGGTTTTCATGGACGATTTTTCTATTTACGGCTCTACCTTCGACGAGTGTCTTGATCATTTGTCAAGTGTTTTGGAGAGATGCGTGGAGAACCACCTTACCTTGAGTTGGGAGAAAAGCCACTTCATGGTGAGAAGTGGAATAGTTTTGGGG
>BMAC01000037.1:717950-739349 GCA_014905375.1 Phtheirospermum japonicum
AAATTAACAAAATTGAACCCATATTTATTCATCAAAAAAAAAAAAAAAAAAACAGAGTTAACCACTGTAAAGGGGAATATTTTCAAAATATGAGCACATGTATGCCAACACTAATATTGTATCCGACAAAACCATTTTGCTCAGCATAGACGAACAAAACCACAAACAGGGAATGTCATACCTTAGACGAAACTTTTCGGGCTCTTGTTGTGCCAAAATGGGCTCCACCTTTATCACCACACCAAGAATAAACAACAATAAGATATTACCAATACCAATTCTTCATTATCAACTAACAATTAAGCATACTAATCATATGTCATCTACTACTATAGATAAAAGTTTTACGAAAATCCAAAAATATTACAAATATATTCACCATGTGATTCAAGGACGGTTTGCAATTTCCAACCGGGCCCGTAATGGACGAGCAAAGAACTGTGGCCAAAGCTAACATGTTCTTCTTCTGCTTCTTGTTTAACCGCCTCAATGTAGGACGCCATTAAAACATTCTCATCACCACCACTATCATTCAACAACTTCTTGTTTATCAAATTAACAGCAAAACCCGCTTCAGTTCCAACTGAAAAACGCCTAATTTTGCCGGAACTCTTGCACAGCACCTCCAAAAACTAGATTACATTCGAAAATTAGAAAACAGAAAACGCTCAAGTTCAATTGGACGATAATAAGCCGTGAGATAAAAATTATACACAAATTAGACTTCAACATGGATTGATTAAATGCTGCAAATAATTATTGGAAAAAAATTAATAAAAGATTGGATTTTTCACGGTAGAATCAACGAAAAAAATAGAGGGGGCGATAAAAACTTACGGGCAGGGGTAGCGGTGGGTTGGGTTGTTTGACTTCTAAATCTTCTTTTGCCTCAGCCATGAGCGAAATGAAGCGAAGATTTTTGAAGTAAGAATATCAGAATTTCTATTTTAGGATAAATTACGAGAGCAGAATTGGGAGCAATTTACACGCGGTATTACAGTTTGTCAGTAGAAGTTTTCTTTCTTCCGGTTTTTTTTATATATTTATATTATTATTTTATTATTATAAAATCACTGATAGGGAAGAATAGTAATATATATCCTCTCCTCTTGTAAAAATAGCACATTTTTATTTTCATAAAAATTGAAAAAAAAAAGTTAGTATAATTAAAATATTAGATCTAATTTATTGAAGAAAAAACATAATTACTATACCTTCGTCAACAAATATATGATGAATAACAATTTAGGTATTTGTTATTTTTATGCATTATGTAAACATGTATTTGATACCTTATATAAAGGATATAAATAGGATATAAAGGGAAGAGAACCCTAATTTCTACCGTTTACTTTTGTCTTCTTTATGTCTTCTTCTTTTCTGCTTTCTTTTTTACACATTACGAAACTCTAACCTATTGAGACCTATTGAGAGTAATCTCTAACCTATTGAGAGGGGTTGAAAAATAAGCCTTCATAACCAAAGCAACAATTATACAATTTTCGTACGTCGAATACTTAACCGTGTTGTAAGTTTGAAAATTCATTTTTTTCTCATTTAAACGTTGGATCGTACTCCAATTTTTACATCACCTTCAAGACCTTTTGAATTACGTTCTGAACAGTGGAGATTTGATTTGGAGATACGAGGAAATATATATAAAATTCCGAACAAATCAGATTTTATTTTCGGAATTTTCTGTGCAGCATTTTAAATACAAGATTTCACAAGATCGAACCGTTGGATCAAGCCTAAAATTGGGTATATTATTCCATACATATGCAAGTTTATTGTGAACGGCAAAGATCTGGATTTGAGGTCCTTAGAGTCCATAATGAATTTTAAATAGAGCTGATCCTGTTTCCCGAAACTGTCCGCCCAACTTTTTTTAAAATTAAATTACGCACAATCAAATCATTGGATAAAGTTGGATTATGGATATAATATTCAAAAGATATTATGGTTAAATATGTACAGTAGAGATCGGGTTTTAAGGTTTATATCATCAGAGAAACATATCACGAACAAACATACTGCAAAAATAAAATTAGGAAAGAATCGTGTCTTTTTTCCAAGGTAACTCGAATTTACCCTATTATTTATTATATATGAATAATAAATTTTTATTTATATGGATATATGGCATAGTATGCATTATTGTGCATTCATATACAAAGCATGCATATATATATATGTTAATTATAAGTATATACATGTGATGTCATGTACAATATTGACAAATATGAAATTTCACAATAGTTTAATGATATTCATAGAGTACATAATATATTATTACTTATAATTTTAGATGATTCCTTATTTAGAAATCGTAAATAAAGTTATTTACATGATTAGATGGGAGATTGATCATGATTTTGCCAATGTGTTTAGTTAATCATGAATTTCGATGAATTGATAGATTCATGTATGTTGGTGATTCTCTTCAAGTTGATTTTATAAGCTACTTTCATGAATTTCGATGAATTGATAGATTCATGTATGTTGGTAATTCTTTTCAAGCTGATTTTATAAGCTAATTTCAATATATGTATTACTGATTGTACATTTGTATATTTTCATGATAATGAAAGTTCATGAACGATATAAAATTTTATAAATAAGTTTTGTGACAAAGTATATTCACATAATATCAAAGAAAGTATGACATATATTCTTCAAATTCATTATCTAAAGAAATTGATTAAACTAACTCAGTTTAAATACAAAATAATATACTCAAAAAAAATTGAGTACTACCATCATTGGTTTGATGTGGAAACTGGAAGAACTATGATTCCACAATAATATCATCCACCAACCCCGACTGACAAAGAATCATGAAACTCAATCAAAGTCAATTCTCTAATGAATTTGAGATTTATATTGAGCCCAATCTTATATTGGAAGTATATTTAGTTACAAATTTTCAATGAATCTTGGGATGTGCTCGAAATGAGTATTTTGGAAATTTTATGAAATATTACTTCCAAACCTATAAATTTAGTAAAAAGAAATTTGTTTGCTTGCTAAAAAGGGGGTCAATTACTTTAATATATTGTGACTAAAAACATGTGTTATCATATATGAAAAAGAAAGTCACTTTAAATGACAATAAGTAATTCAGAGATACATTCTCACTCTATTTTTTTCTTTCACTTGAGCAACATACTGATGCATGCACTTGTATAATATTAATTATGATAATAAGTCATTGGGAGACATGACATTATTTTTTATAATACCAATGTTAGACCTCTGGATAAGGAAATTTCTTGATTTCTTGAGGCTAACTATAATCGATGTGAATAGTGGAAATAACCTCAAAGTAAAGGGGAAAAGACATGTTGATCCCTACCTATGTGGGAATAATGAACCACAAGGTAAGATATGTAAGAGTTTGTCATATTTATTGGTCGTGGCAGAAGTCATGGAAGTTCTCCCAATAACCTTG
Organism: Phtheirospermum japonicum; assembly: GCA_014905375.1. Taxonomy (NCBI): domain Eukaryota; kingdom Viridiplantae; phylum Streptophyta; class Magnoliopsida; order Lamiales; family Orobanchaceae; genus Phtheirospermum; species Phtheirospermum japonicum. The sequence goes on from BMAC01000037.1 coordinate 721,402, forward strand.
CTTAGTCAATGGGTCCTTTATTTTGATTGATGAAATTTGTTTGTTTCTTACTTTACAAAGAACTTGTGAAAGTATAATCAATCATTCATATTAGACTATTATATTTGGTCATAAAGCTTATTTTGAGTTATATTTATGTGATGTGGCCTGATTATTATTTCTAACTAAATTTTGCATTTCATTCTTAAACATTGAATGTAATTGAGTTTGTTTACCACACAATCACATACAGGGTCAGGAGTAAACTATTAGATATATACTGTAACATATCTAGAAAATAATATAAAATATTATAATGAAAAGTATCTCGTTCAAATATCTCTGAAGAATGTGAGAATTTGTCGAGAAATAGACAATTATTCACTGAATTGATGTTTATACGTGACAAAGTCTTGATGCCTAGTGGCACATTGATTAAAGTTATAAAAGCTCAGTATGGACCAAGAGCGAAACGAACCTTGTTAAGTTTGATGATATTCATATTGATGATTATCATTAAGAAATACATTATGAGAATGGAACTATACCTTTAATTTATGTGGAAGAAAGCACGTTTTAGAGTCAATCTAGTAATTTTACTTTACTACTTTTTGATTATTGAATCATAAGATATGACCAACAAAGAACTTCTGGACATTGATTCATTCAAGTTTTGAAACGACTGACATAAATACTTTGGTCGTGATATGATGATACATATTATAAGAAGTTAACATTGGCATCTTTTATTTTGAGTGAAACACAAAATGAAATAGAAATTAGTATAGTGTTGAACTAATGATGTTCAATTACAGCTAGTGCATTCTAAAGTACTAGGAGCACTACATTCATATCTCAAAGATACATCACTCATTTTTTCAAAACTTATTCATTAGAAAAATTGTATGATTGAGACATGCATATACTAAAGATACAAAGTATAATATTTCATTCTTATAAATTATAATTGGTGATACATGTGGACATAACCATTCAAAATGTGGATCTTTCAAGTATTTTATAGTTTGGTCGATGCTTCGACACGTATTGACCATAAAAATATTGCATTTGCAAAACTTCTAGCACATTTAGTATGACTGAGGACTCACCACCCTTATAAAGCACCCAAACTCATAATGCTAGAGAGTTTACATCAAAAGTATTTGATATCTATTTCATTTTAATCAAGATTGATGTAATGCATCTTGTACCCTAATGTGCATATACAATAAAGTCTCAAAGAAGACACCGTCGAAAAGAATATAGATGGTGACTAAGACAATATTTATGTGCACTCATATATTTGTCTCTGCATAGGGTTATGTAATATTGCACAACTATTACTTATTCGTTTATGAACCTCTACTAACCAAGTATTTGTGTATCAGTTGGTAACTGGAAATAAGCCTGATAATTCATATCTACACATATTTGATTATGTAGTATATGTGTATTATGCCCCCACAACGCATTCATATGGGTTTCTAAAGATGATTATGTATTTATGTTGGATATGAATCTCCAACAGTCATCCGCTATTTAAAACATTTGACAGACGATCTCTTTACCGCTAAATCTTTGGATTTATCACTCTAATAAAACAGACTTCCCGTTGTTAGGGGGAGATAAGAAAAAGTATTTTTAATGGAACGACAAGAATAGTTTCACACTATGTCTCATTATCCCGCATTTCACAATGTAATGTGAAAGTAAAGTAAAGTGAACAATTGATCTTCAAAGTATATAAGACTCGATTTATAAAGTGACGAGATCATATATGTACCAACTGCAAATGTATCTGCAAGGTTAAAAGACCCCATAAGGGGCACAATGTCGCAAATTAAGACATTGCAACCATACTCAGTGGAGGTGTGGTTAAGGTTGTGACTCCCAAAAAAAACATGGGGAGGTCACTTGGTTCGATCAATAATCGCTCAAGGAATAAGAGGGCATGAATCATTACTAGAGGACGCTCCGATGTTTCATATGATTCCAGAGAATAAAGAAATATCAATGTACAATGAGAGTTTATATGAGTTGATAGAAAGATATTCCACACACATTTATGATATATACACTGTTGCTCAAGTAATTATAGAGCACGATAGTATCGAGCCACGCTCTACTGAAATGCCAACAAAGAGCAAATTGGCCTAATTATAAAGAATCAATCCAGGTAGAACTAAATTCACTGACAATAAGACAGGTATTTGATCTGGTAGTGCTAACCTCACCAAGTGTAAAGCATGTAGGACATAAACAAAGTTTTGTCCGAAATCATAGCGAGAAAAATAAAGTCATGAGATGCAAATTTAGACTTGAAGCAAAAAGTTTCTCACACGCCCTGGAATTGATTATGGGGATATGTACTCTCCCATAATAGACATTAGAATTCCAAAGAACTGAGAATGCAGCTTATACTTGTGGTTACATCATATCTCTATGAGGATCGTGATATATATATATATACTAATTTAACACCCGTGTATTACACGGGACTTATAAAGAATAAATATAAAAATATTTGTGAAAACTATAAAGTTTTAAATTTAAAATAAAAATTGAAGGATATATATCTCAACCCGTGTCCTGTTCAATTTATTTATTATTAGAAATATTGATTAATATTATATTTTAATGTTCAGATTAAATTCATTAATATTTATATTTGCATACTTATGAAAATTCAAAAGATGTCACATCTTCAYCCCTTRTGTAATCTATATTAATTAATTATTATTAACTCATTTTATATTTTTATGTTTAAATTAATTTTTTTAGTAATTGTTGTTATATACTTTGAAAAATTCAAAAGGTGTCATACTCTCAAACCTTCTCGCATTGTGCCATTATCTAATAAATATTAATTAGTTATTATTATATAATTTTATTGAATTAGACAAAATATAATTAAAAAAACTATTAAGTTAGCTAAATATAAAAAAAAATTAAATTAGGCAACATATAGTAAAAGAAAAATATTAAATTAGGTATATATTAGGCTCGGATGACACATAAGCGAATGAAACACCAATATTTTTTATTACCCAAGCGAAACATACAAAGTAGACACATAGATTATGAGGATTTTGAATTAATATATACTTGTTTAACACACGTGTATTACACGGAACTTATCAAAAGATAAATAAAAAATATTCGTGATAATTACTGAATTTTAAATTTAAAATAAAAAATAAAAATAATTATTCCCAACCCGTACCTTGTACATGTCTAATCTATTTATTAATTATTATAAATATTAAATAATTTTATATTTGATATTTAAATTAAATTTATTAAATCTTAGTTACATACTTACAAAAATTCAAAAGGCGTCACATTCTAAACTGTGTCTATATTAATTATTATTATTATTCAATCATTTTATATATTAATGTTTAGAATAAATTTTTAATAATTATTAGTTACATACTTTGAGATATTTAAAAGATACCATACTCTCAACCCGTGTCGCATTGTATTGGTCTCTAATCAATGTTTATTAATTATTAGTATATAATTTAATATTTTTATATTTAGACTGAATACATAACTAATATTTAGTTACACACTTAGATTATCTTAAATAACTGATATTTTACCTATATAGTATATTTGAGACTTCAAAAATAAATTATTTTAAATTATATTATCAATAAAACTTATTTAATTATTTTCATAATATCTTTTTTAATTAAAATTATTTCATGTGTAGTCTTTCTTTTAATTAAAATAACTAATTAAGATCTTATCTACTAATTATATATGATTTATTTCCTATTTTCATATCAGGAGAATAAAAAGAAAGTATTGAATAAGGAAAAATATAATAAAAAAATTAAATTAGGTAAGATACAAGGTAAATACTAAGAAGTAAAATACTTGATTAACAAGCTTGGGTTGCCTCCCAAGAAGCGCTTGATTAACATCTTTAGCTTGACGGTGTCCATTCGATGTCATCCTGGGTTTAAAAACAAATGACGATCGTGCCACGCCTTGGTATTCTGTAAAAACAAGAATTGGCGATGATAATCACCAAGGCGGGCACAAAAAGCACGTCCCAAGATGCAAACGGGCTCCTTCTCAACTTCCTCTTCAAACACCTCCTTCTCATGTTTGTACAAAGAATCAAGCGGCACGGCATGAGATTTAATAAATTCACCCGAAGGAAACTCTCCCACACAGTCGTGTATATAATCCTCAAAAAGCACGGGAGAGACAATGCCGACTTCCACCTCCTTCTTCTCACCCACAAATTTCACATCTTCGCACACCTCATTCAAAATATCATCAATGCTAGAATTGCCATCAACAAAGGTGGAATTTTTCATATCAAAGAAAGGCAACTCCTCATGACAAGGTTGGTCTAGCTCGTATACCTTGTTGTCAAATTGCTCTAATTGAATATCGAGGTGTTCTATGCGTTCATCCATACATTCTATGCGTTCATCTATACGTCGAGTCGCTTCCACAATCTTGGCTAAAAGATCTTGAGAAACAGTGACGGAATGATCGCCGCTTGAAATATATGCATTGGATGTGGGTGGAGTGTAAACGTCGTAGCTCGAAGAATGGAAATCTTGAAACGTAGGAGCATACGAGTTTACGTTCGGATAAGGCGGGGCAAATTGAGCATAAGAATCGTCAAGACCCGGATCATAATACTCATGAGACGCTGCATAAGAATCCATGCTCGGATTACAGCAATATGAAGGACATGGGCCGGGATAGTCAACAGCAAGGGCCCATTCTTGACCGCTCGGAGCATACGGGTCATAATACGATGGAGGGACTTGACAATCGAGAGTTGGAGCGTAAGGGTCATCATATGGCGAACTAACTCGATAATTCGCCATCTTCAATCAAAATAATCTCAAGTCTTCAAAAATGTGGCTACAAAGCACAACACTCAAAAACCGAGATTAAACGTACCAAAAAGTATAAAAATAAACAAAACAAAATTCAACAACAAATACTAACGCAAACAAACAAATAAAAGCAAACACCAAAAATCACAGCCTTTAGCCTTCCCCGCAACGGCGCCAAATTTTGAATCGAACTTTTCCGCTTAATAAAAAGCTCGTCCGCAAGAGAACGGAGCTATTGTAGGCGAAAAGCTGACTCAAGTCAAATCACAAGGAAAACTAATCGGAAACTATTCTGGTTTTCGATTTTACGTATATAGAAATGAAAATAAAAACTAAACTAAACAACTATTTCGCTTTAAAATAAAAAGCTCGTCCGCAAGAGAACGGAGCTATTGTAGGCGATAAGCTGACTCGAGTCGAATCACAAGGAAAACTAATCGGAAACTATTTCGGTGTTCGATTTATTGTATATAGAAATGAAAATAAAAACTAAACTAAACACTCGATCAAATAAGGTTTGGGGTTTTCTAACATCTACGAGCAATAAAATAAATAGCCTTTAAAAACGATTATGAAAACGAGGGTTTTAGTGCGCCAGAATCGTCTCCACGATCGGGGTTCTCAATCCCGATGGTTCTAAATGACTCTAGACACACTAGAACGATAAAACTCAACCAAAGCTCATGTTACTCTAAATGTCATACAATTAAAAACAAGAACTTAAAAACCTGCAAATTACCAAGCATCACCAACAAGGAAATGAAAGCTTACGAAATTAACGAGAAAAGTCACGAAGTCCAAACGAGAAATTAAACTACAAACTACAAACTATCTATCTAACATCTAAATTCTGAAAAACTAATATAACATCTAAAATCTAAGAGACTAAAACAAAAATACTAAGAAGTAAAACAAAGACGAAGAACAAACGAGGAAATGACGACTTTAACTTTCTATCTTCGAATCTTCAACCCGAAACATGCGTGTAATCAAAATGGGGCAAGAACCGAGGGGTCTCTGCATTTTCTAAACCTTCCCCCAAGTTCCAGCACCCTAAAATGAAGAAAACCACCAGCCATTTATAGATTTTCCGAAAATAACCGCTCAAATTGCTGGAGCGTCGACGGTGTGTCGATCGACGCGGGCGCAGGCTGCTCGCGTCGACCAGGCAATGCGTCGATCGACGGATCTAGGATCGACACAACTGCAAGTGTGCGTCGACCAAGCATCGACGGTGCGTCGATCGACGCGGGCGCAGGTTGCGGGCGTCGGCAGCTAGTGTCGGCAGGACTCGGACACTGGGTAACCCAGTGTCAGACTGATACCCAGTGTCAGCACAGTACATTGCTCGTCAAATCTTCGTCGTCTCGAGCTATAACACTATAATAAAGAAAAATTAGATTATTTCATATAAAATAAAGTAAAAACACATTAAACACCAAACGAGATGAAAAACATCAAAAGAAAGAAAAACGATAAAAAGATAAACCTAAACACCCTAAAACCACACAACATACGATGCAAAAACACATGAAAATCACATACAAATATGTATAAATCACCTACGAGTGGATTTTTGGCGAAACCGGGCCTCCATTTGAAATATTACAGCTGACACTAGGTATGTTGTCTACACTGGGTTACCCAGTGTCAAAACAATAGAGAGCTTAGCGATCACCATTAGCGGTTGCCCTAACCACTAATGACACCGTTAGCAGCCCAGAATTCTATTTTTGGAAGGAAACTTGTGCCCCAAGTCTTTGTAAACCTATATATAGCTCTCCATACTTTTTCAAAGCATCATTGGATGTTTTTAGGGTATTCCTAGGGTTTTCCAAGCTCTAGGATTGCTTCAATTTCTCTTGATACACTTACATGATTCTTAGTTTTTAGATTAATTAGAATAGTTCTTAGTTAATTAGATATTAGTCGTAGATTAGTTTTTCGTGGATCTCTTCGTTCGAACGTTGTTACTCTCCAGTTAATTAGTAAGTTTTCAATTATCTTTCGCTTAATTAGTTTAAATTCTTGCTTTGATAGTTCAATTTAGTATAATTCAATCAATCAACCCCCCAAAGCATGTATGATGAATTGTATATTTGGATGTGTTATGTTTGTGATGATGAGATTGATGATGATTGTTGGCTAGATCTTACGGGTCTAAAGTCTAGAATCATGAACCATCAATTGGGTTTGTTGGGTACTAAACTACAAGTTGGGATTGACAACCCTAGCTTGTAGGTAAGGTGTTCGATGAAATGCCCAAGAGATCGTGGATATGATTCTAGAGCTCTAGAACCCTTATTTTCTCAAGTCTTTTCAAAACTTTGATTTCTTAGTTCTTCGTTTAAATAAACGTGTTGATTCCAAGTGTTTAGAATTAGTTTTTTCGTTATTTTCTTATTCGTGAAAATCAAACACAAAAGGAACCTCCGATTAGTTTTCCTCAAGAGAATCGACTCGGTTCAACTTACCAACCTATGAGTGACTCGTACTCTTGCGAGCGAGCTTCTGAGCTTGACAAACTTATTTCAAAAAGTAGGTACACAAAAGTTCGAATCATGTTCCTTAAGTATTTGTTGCATATCCTTTCGGTCTTCTTGATTCATCAGGATAGGCTTGTATCTAACAAGCTTGTTTTCTTTTCCGATTTTCACCTTCAAAGATGCTTTGAGCTCATTCTTATCCCACCATGCTAGAGGATCTTCGTTGAAATTCTTTTGAATTTTTCTTTTGATATCCTCCAGTGAAATTTGTTCTTCCATAGTGGTGTATGGTTGTGAGCTTGTGTCCAAGCTAGCTTTGAGGAATTCAATCCTTTGTGATTTTATCCTCTCTTCCTTTCAGCCCCCTAGGCTCTCGTTTCGTAGTTGGAGAATTGCTTCTCCATACCTTTTTTGGTCCTTCATTTTTAGGTGTCGAAGTTTTCCTTCATCACCACGCTTGCTGCAAAAATTGATTGGCTTTTTTCTGTGGAATGCCTCTCTTAGTCGCTGGACTATAATCTTATGATCACATGGGGTTGTGAAAATAAGTCTTCTAGTCTCATTTTCTTGCGTGAGTCTTTTAAATGTCTGTATGAAATTATTTCCTAACAGAATATCTACTCCAGTATCATGGAAATAGATTGGTGGAGTCTTGATCTTGTATCATTGAGTACCATTTGCTCCTCCCATCACCATTTCCGCTTGCTTGATCCCTCTCTTAAAGACTAGAGTCCTTTTAGAGAAATCTCTTCCCGCTACTGGAGATAATCTTCTTCCATTTCTTTGGGGAAGACTTCTGGTTTAGCTGTACAGATTCCTGAGCCTGAATCAATGTAGGCTGCAAAATATTCTGCACGATATTTTGCATATATCATTCCGACGGGAATGCATATTGAAAATGGACTGGTGCTCATTTGATTCTGTATCTTTTTTCACCCACTGTAAACTCCATTCCATCTTTTAATCATTCCCATGGTTTATGATCCTCGAGAAACTCTATCCCTAAAGTTAGTTGCTCTGGGACTCTTCTTGCGCTACCCTCAATAATTATTTTAATTTCTAAAATCTTGAGGATTCCCTGATATCTTCCTAGGGAAGGTTGTTGTAAGTGATATAATGCATCACAAGGAAAGACATTATCTTTCTGAGTAATGTCGAATATCACTTCTACACCTCTCAATCCTTCTGGGAACTTCAACTCTCAATTAGTCTTGAATACCTTAGGAGCTCGAGTGCTTTGGCTGATTCTTGGACCTTCCCATTGAGGTCCACTGATCATTCTGTCTTGTTGAAAATACATTCTCTTTGGCTCGATCATGAGGCTCTTTCTTTTATTAAGAACCGAACAATCTTGGATTCTCATGTCGATTTCTCCAATTGTTGGAGATTGCATGATCTTTAGCAAGACAACTTTTGCCACGTCTTCGAAAATCCTCGGTATTTATATGAACTCTTTTCTCAAGAATAATTCTAAATGATGAGTATTCGAGGGTGCATAGGAAATCTTGTATGTAATCGAGTAGGGTCTATTTCCCTCTGTCACCAGGTTTTGCCTCTTAAAGTCTTGATGAAGAGTAAGGACTCTACTTAAATCTTGATCTGCCAAATTATGCGCAATTCTTGGGTAGACGTTGAATGCCAATTTCCCTGTGTATAAATTTCCCGTAATCGCTTCAAGACAAGAATCTTTGAGACTTGAAATTCTTTTATCAAAAAGAGCAAGATTTAATAGCAAATCAACTCCTTCTTTAAAAGTTGATTTTATAATCACTATAATGGATCCAATGTGGATCCATGAAAGTGTATTTTCACTTCTCTTTTGAGTTCGCTCTTAATCTCCTGGATTTCTATGTAGGGAATTAGTTGCATCTCGATTTGGTTTCCTTTGTATTTTGTGGGTATCGCGAACTCTCCCGTTTAAATTCTATGGATAATTTGGTGTTTCCGATTTTTTAACCTCAACTTATCCATCGCCTTTTTTATTGATCATATTGTAAATCCTTCATAAATTTAGAGCTTTGGATCTTATTTCATTATTCTCATAAGTGTCTTATGAGAAACCGTTGTATGTGAGAGGAATCCTGACATATCCTCCCTGACTACTTGTTGAAGAAATTCTTTGATACACCTGTACCAGATTTTGATAATAGACAGCTTCTTCGAACTCTTAGGTTGTTTCGAACTGTCTAACTCATCTTTTTTTTGATTTTCAGGGCAATGTGACCTTTAACTCCACACGTCCAGCAGTTACAATCTTTAAAACTTTCATTAGCTCTAGTATGAGCTCGTCTAAAAGTTATTTTTGTTGGAGTCCTACTGGTGCTTCCTTGGCTTGAAAACGAGCCCCAGCTTTGGCTTGGCCCCGTCATTTGTCCCGATTTATAGTTTCTAGCCTTTTGTTTTGACCAGAACCTTATTGGTTTCCATGGAAATCTTTTCTTGTTTCTACGAGCATAAAGGTGGCTTCTTTCTTTCTTCCGCTTATGACTACTATTGAAATGTCATTTTCAACACAACATAGAGGAACTGATTTATTAATTCCTCTTAATCTCTTATAATTCTTGTGAAGTGCCGCCTGGTGGGACCACTCTGCTAACTTGGCTTTTAGGAATGACATCCTTCTAGCAACTGTGTCCATATCAGTTGCTGGCTTGTATTCTGGGATCGACATCTCTCCAAGGGCTTGGTATTTTCGCAAAGAAAAGTTGCGCCGCATCTCCATCATTCACCTTGGCTTTCCACCGGTATTCAGTGAATAGTTGGATATTCGTTCACGTGACAAATATCTCGTAACTCGAGGCAATAGAGGGCTTGTTTATATTTTTTTTCTATTTTCCTCTTCCATTCCCTCGAAATATCCTATGCCGATAAAATAAATTTTGTATAATTTAGCCATATTATCGACTATTCCTTTTAATGGTTCCCCAGATATAACCCCCATTTTTATATCTGCTCCTGTTAAATTCCACGCGATCCTCACCTATCCTTCAAAGCTCATTCCAAGGAGTAAAATGAACCCTTCCTTCTCTAGGCCGAGAGTTCCACCCGCAATTCGCATTGTAGATGCCCAATTGTTTATTAGTATCTCTCGATTCTTGAAATTTGGGGCGTCTAGATTTAACATTAATCCATACGGATGTATAAGATAGACTTCCCGTATGGCGTGTTGAGAATATTGGGCCTTCGGGAACGTTGTTTGGTACCAACTATATCTGTAGGATCTCATTTTTATGGTGAAATCCCCGACATGTGGTATTGGTGCGTCTGGTACTGGTTCATGTGAAGCCGTACTTTTTCCTGGATTGAAACTTGTTGGTGTTGGTGTAGGAGCACTTCTTGGAACCAAGGCCGAAGAATCTCCTGAGTTCATTTTTAGATCCATAATACTCAATCCTGTGAATGACTCGATAAGGTCGTGTAGATCTTTAATGTTGATTTTCTCCATTACTTTTTGGGTTGTAATGGAGTGCCTTTGATTAGAGCCATCATCTTTTCTTCCTCCATTGGTTGTCTTATAACCTCGGTTGGTTTCCCATTTTGATGTAGAAGGGATTCCGTTCTAAAAGTTATAAATCGTCTTCCTCCGGATGTACTTGTCTTAGCTTGAAGGGCCTTAACTCATTTTTGAACATCAATTAGAATTTCTCATGTTTACTTTTGATATTCAAAAATCTCTTTCATCTGCACCTGAATATGTTGTTGATGGTGGTCGATGTCTTGTACCATTTTCTGGATTTCTCTAAGATCTTTAGGACTCTTAGAAGAATCGAATATCACCTCGCTGCAGTTGGATCTATTGATGGGATTCATAAGAGACATCCCTATGATTTATCAGATCCGTCTTTAACAACTGATTTACCCAAAGGTAACTCAGATGATACGCCTTTTGTTTTCCGCATTGTCTCAAGGTTTCCCTGTCGACTACGGTGAGACCTTGTTCAACATATTGGTTGTTCCAATATGTTATTTTCTCTTTATGGCCCAACTCATATATTTTCAAAATTTGGAAATATCGCCTGAAATGAATACATCTCGAACATTCGTTCGCATCCATTTTTAGAGGTAAATCTTCTCACCAAAAGTTAATTACATAATTATAATAATTTTTTCTTATAAGTTTTTGATAAACTTAGGCTCTGATACCATTTTAAGAATTATCTTATCATGATAATTTTTGGAGTATTCTAAGCTAAGTATTAGTTTCAAAGACACGAAGTATTCAATACATAACCATTAAGTATTATATACATTGAAGGTAAGTACTCAGTTTATGAACAATAAAATTTGACTTTTTTTTTCACAAAAGGACAAATTCATTAAATAGGAATAATTTTGACTTTTTATAAAATGAGTGAGTAATCATAAAAATTAAATATATAATAGAGAGTGGAGGATGAATTTATTTATGTTGAGAGTGGATTACAAATTAAAAGATGAGTCGGGATTTATCTTCAAAATTCCCAATTTTCTAACAAAAAGTTTAGGTATATCATACCGAGAATCTTTGTACGACATACAATATGACTTATATTTGTTGGGTATACCGCCAGCATTGTTTCTTCAGTCTGCTACATGACCCATCATCCATAGTAGTACTAGTATATGCTAACCTTCATAGTATGTACCTACATAAACGAGGTCGAGTACCTAATAAATTGCCCACAATTTATAATTGGGCCGGCCCTAAACTGTACTGGACACATGGGCTTCATTTGACTATAATGTATACTAATACTTCCAGTCCAATGTTCACCAACCGCCATTAACTGCCATAACATACAGGTACAGTCAAAAGTAGGCACTAGGAACAAATATTGCATGCTAATTTCAAATACCAGAAAACAAAAAATAACAATCATATTAACACAAGGTACACCACTCCCCCAGCTGGAAAAAAAAAGGAAAGTTAATGTCCATCAATTATGGACATAATAATCAAGCCAGCAAAATTAACACCACATGCAAAGTTTATCTTAGGTCAACACAAAATTAAAGATCAATATGCCGTGCTACCACGTGATTCGGAAAAGGAAACAAAAAATGAAATTCTCGCAACTTTTTCACTCATGATTTTTTTTTTCTTTTTTACAAAATTGAGACAACCATGATACTGGTTTTTAATAATACAACATTTTAATAATTCAATTTTTAGCTCAATTTGATGATTAAAATCCGAAATGGACTTAACATATTTTGACCCAATTCAGAAGGATCAAAACCGAGTAGCTCAACTGAGCCGACATGAAGCAAACCGATTATTGCGTTGGTCTGACGGACTTCACCCGAGCTATTACCAGCCCTAGTAAGACGGTCTCATGGGTAGGATGATTATTTGGGTAGACACATTGACTTTTATTCCCCCTTCAATTTATGGTACGCCAATTATATTGGCCAGGTGAATAATAACAAGACTGCCCCCCCTTCTTTTTTCTTTATCTAATCATATATAGCACCCCCTTTTGTTTTAAGACTCCACACTTAATTTGTCACTTGAGAGAAGGCTTTCAGACAAGTTCCCCCTCTTACTTACACACACACAAAACAAAGAAACATCAAAATAATAAACAAAGAAATTAATTAAGGAGGAATGGGAAGGCCTCCTTGTTGTGATAAAGTTGGAATCAAGAAAGGTCCATGGGACTCCTGAAGAAGATATAATCTTGGTGTCTTATATTCAAGAACATGGTCCAGGAAATTGGAGAGCTGTGCCTACAAACACTGGTATTTCTTTTTTATAATTCTTTGATTTGTGAGACCAAGTATAATTAATAAATAAATGAATTATATAATTCCTTTTTTTTTTTTTTTTTAATTAGGCTTATTGAGGTGCAGCAAGAGTTGCAGGCTGAGATGGACTAATTATCTTAGACCAGGGATCAAGAGGGGCAATTTTACCCCACATGAAGAAGGGATGATAATCCATCTTCAAGCTTTGTTAGGCAACAAGTAATAATTTCAATTATTAATTACCACAAAATGATAACAATTTCATTTATGATCACGCGTTTTATTTATTTATTTATTTATTTTATTTCCATTTTGTGTGTGACAGATGGGCTGCCATAGCAACATACCTTCCACAGAGAACAGATAATGACATCAAGAACTATTGGAACACGCACTTGAAAAAGAAGCTCAAGAAATTTCATCAATCAGGTTTCGATCAACCGCATCATCAAATGGCGTCAACAATATCACCCGACTCATCATCAGCAGCTACTAATTACCATCATTTCATGTCTAAGAGTTATGTCGAAAGGCCGGTTAATATTGACAACAGCATCAGCAAGCATGAGAACTCATCATCGGTTTACGCCTCGAGTGCTGAGAACATATCAAGGCTTCTAGAAGGATGGATGAGATCATCATCTTCGTCATCCCCTCCACAGGCTAACAATAATAATAATATTGTTACCACCTCAAATTATGATCCGAACGAAAATCGCGACAAATTCTTTTATAGCGATTTCGGGAAAAACATTATCCCAACCAATGATCATCATCGTGGCTCTAATTCAGTTCAGTGTTACAGGCCAGAGCAGATTGAGAATAATGATCAAGGCGCGAATATTAACGGTCATAATGAACTGGATAGTATTTTGTCGTTTGATGGTCGGAATATGGGCAGTGGTGAGAAGTCATCTTGTGATTCTAGGTCCGAGGGCAGTAATATGGGTTTGATTGATCAAGAAAAGTCGAAAATGGACAACATTGTTAATCCGCCATTGTCATTTCTTGAGAAGTGGTTGCTGGATGAGAGTGCAGGTCAAGTGGAAGGAGTGATGGACTTGCCATCAATATTCTAATGACATTTAGAGAAACAAATAATAAAATGAAATTTGTATTCTTTTTAATTGTTTTGTTTTTTTTTTTGGTTAAGTTTGAGTTGAATATTGAGTGAAGATAATTAGGTGAAAGAAAATGGGAGGATCATGAGTACTTAATTAATTTCAGAAACTAATCTTCTGCTAGGGTTCCAAAAAGTTGGGACCTCTGGGTGTTTTTTCTTCTTTTAAATTTAACATTTGTAACTTGATTAGAAATTGTGCTTAAATTAATGCACATGAAGTACTTTTATCATTTTTATTTCATTATTTCCTTTTTTTATCAATGTGTGGGTATAAAAAAATACTGCAGTAATTATAATGCATAAATGATTGATTTCATAAAATAATTTTGATACATGTCCTAATCATCAATAAATTGGACTATGAGATAAAACACAATTTTTGTATAGAGAATCTATTAGGAGCCTCTTGAAAGGATTTATTCAATCTGGATTTAAAAATAAAAATAAAAATAAAATTGTAGCCATATTTATTAGGCCGACGGTAGAGATGGCGACTTCAAATAAGAACATTAAATAAATCAGAAAGCAAAACATTAAATCCGTGGCCAAAAGAAAGGGAGTATATATCAAATTGTTGGATATTATAACATAGTAGCCCCACAATGAAAACAAAGATGAATGACTTTGTGCTAAAATTGAATAAAACTTCTGGTCATGCCAACTTTGCATTAGTGTGAGGTAATTGCAATATTCAATAAAATATTTTCTTGGATATGCAATTATGTGTAGCCATATGAGAAATAATTCACAAAATATATGATGATAGAAGATTCAAGCACCAAGTTGATGTGCGTGTGAAAATTATGTGACATTGACACAAAATGTGAAATTATGGTACAACTTATACTACTAGGGAATATTTACGTGTTCTATCAAATCTAGCTAGTTAGGTTTGGTACGGCAATTAACTTCTATGTGATCAAGTCAATATGAATTAGGACAGAATCATAATAATTTTTATTATATAGTTTACAGAAATACTAATAAAGAATCGATCTCTATTCAATGTATGCAATGTCCTTTTACTAAATTTAGTATATATGTTATTTTCAATATAACCCTATTAATTATTTTAAAATCATATTACTCTATTTATTTAAATTGATTATTACTTAAATTGATTAAATAATAATTAATTAATTAATTATCATACAGATATGAACAGCTAATATTTAAGGGGGCGTACCTAAATTGATGAAAGTACATAAAATAAGACCTTAAACTAAATCTAAGTAGTGGGGCATACCTAATTTGAGGGGGCGTGGAA
The DNA here is from genome assembly GCA_014905375.1 of Phtheirospermum japonicum. Classification (NCBI taxonomy): domain Eukaryota; kingdom Viridiplantae; phylum Streptophyta; class Magnoliopsida; order Lamiales; family Orobanchaceae; genus Phtheirospermum; species Phtheirospermum japonicum. The sequence goes on from BMAC01000037.1 coordinate 736,855, forward strand.
ATAAAAAATGTTTTAATTTCTTTTCACTAAATCGGTAAGGGGGTGACCGCCCCTCAAAAGGTAGCGTAACTAGAGCGCATGTTGAGCTATTGAATGGCCAGCCGATATGCATAAATATTTAGTAGGGTTTGCAAGATTTTTTCACAAAAAGGAACGCAAGAGTGAGACATGCTTGTATGAAAGGAAACTAAAAAGACAGCTTTTAAGGATGAAATTTTGGGACAACACAGTGTCACGAAAGTCTTGCCGATGAACATGGTAAAATTGCTGTGTTTTCCAGAATTATCTCTTAAAAGGAAGAAGGAAACATGTGAGTTTCTTCGCCTTTCGGCGTAACAAGGAACTCCACCTTAACTTAACCATTGGAAAATCTTACATAATTTTGAAATAAGATCCAAAGCCCACAGAAAAAGGGGCATCGTCACTTAGTACTATGTTAAAGACAAGCTGGATGTCAAAGGTGATATTTATAAGGGTCGATCCAGAAATTTTGTTCAATTTTCACTTTTTTTTTTTGAAAATTAAATTGAAGGAAACTTGAACTAATTATAATAATGTTTACAAACTATTGTAGACCCGTGTGCTACACGGATTTTGAATAATGAAATATTAGTTTGACAAATATTTATTTATTGATATAAACGATATTATTTTCGTTGCACAAAATAATATTCAACAACCCTTTAATTTCGATATTTGACATAAAGTTGATCCGTGAGTTACATTAAAATTGTAAAATAACACTTTTTAAAGTTTGGGGCAATTCCCATCTAAGCCAAAAGATAAAAATTATATCCCAATTAGTTCAAGTCAAAGTCTATCTTCCCATTAACTCCAATTAAATTCTAATTGTACCATACCACCCCTCTTATCAAACGAGAGTAAGAAAATGGAAAGTCCAATCGTGTTTAATATTTAGGAAATAGTCATCTTAAAAAAGGTAGTAGTTAATTCAATTGTAACCTCATAATTGTGGATTATTATTAGCACTAATCAATTTAAAAGTCAGTAGTAATTCAATACTAGTTTATTAGTAACTACATAATTGTATTATTTGAAAATCAGTAGTAATTCAGTTTGAAAATCAGGTTTGTAGATAATTCTCCATGTTTTTCATTCTATGTATGATTATTTTTTCATATTCTTTAAAAAGAACACAAAAAAAAAAAAATTAAAAATTGTGTAGTTCACAATTTTGTAAACTCAATATTTGTGGGATAAAGTGGAGAGGTGGTATGAAATTACAAACTACTATTTTATGAATTGAATTTAATAATAATTAATTAAAATTAATATTGTAAACCCAATATTAATTTAATAATAATTAATTAAAATTACATACTACACTATTTTATGAATTGAATTACATACTACTATTAATGAAATTGAATTACATACTACTTTACAATTCTTCCGCACTTCGAGTTACATACTACTTTTGAATTGAATTACATACTACTAGTAATGAAATTAAATTAAATACTACTTTGCAATTCTTTCGCACTAACCTCCAGTTTATGAAAAAAACAACTATTGCCATTTAAGAAATTTAGAGATTGAAACGTAATTATCCTCTTACTAATTCTTTTCCACTAACGGCTAGTTTATGTAAAAAAAAAACTATTGCCATTTAAGAAATTTAGAGATTGGAGCCTAATTATCCTCTTACCATGCATGGATATGGGTATAATTGAGAAAGTATATATTATTTTGTGTTATAATGGGATTAATATAACGGTATATAAGATTTGAATGGATTATATGGGATATTATGTTTTAAAAAGTGTATCAAATGGGAATTATCTTAAAGTTTTGTGATAGTTACAAAAATAATAGTATATAGATACGCGAGTAATTAAAAAAGAATATGAATGTCGTATTATCAGATTGTATTGTAACATACTGGTGCCCCGTATCATTATAAATATTTCGTAAATTAAAATACTAATTAATTGTGATATTAAATCATAATATCAATATTCTACCAGTTTTTCTGCAACTGATATCATTATTATTTTAAAATATCGTACTAATTTGTCCACTATTCAACATGAGATGTGTTGTATCGTGCATAACGTGAGGTATCTCTTGTCAAATGAGATTTATTTCCTTGTTTATATTATCTTTTTAGTAATTTATAAGTAAATGTTAAGATTATATCCTAACTTTTCTAAATTATAAACTCTTGTATCTTATTTATATTATTTAAAATTGTAAAAATAATTTTTATTTCAATTCTCACAAATAATTTACTATAAGACATATAAATTTTTTTTTCAAAAATTATAAATTATTTAATACAAATATAAATAAAATTCTAAGTAAATATAATTTTTGATAAATAAAATATATAAATTTACAATTAAATTATAAATACTTATTCAATATATTTAAAGATAAAAGAATCATAAAAAATACAAGAAATATAAAATAAATTCGAGTTTTATAAAATTAGTGGAAAATATATTAAAAATTCTGAAGGATTATAAAAAAAA
>BMAC01000037.1:769744-842173 GCA_014905375.1 Phtheirospermum japonicum
ATAATATATAAAGAATAATTTTTGAAAAATGCACCTTATACACGCTCAAAGACAAGAACATCAAATCATACTTAGTTTAACTTCGACAGACAAGCCAGACAAAACACAATTCAGCACAGAAATAGCAATTAAATACGAGAAGTTACTAATTATTACAGGCCATAAGAATTTTAATTTGCACAAATAACACATTACAAATTCATACTCGACCCTCCCTCAAATTTCGGCAATCTCCGGATTGACATAAGCAAAATTAAAATTAAACGAGGTAAAGGAAAAGAAAAACTTCCTTGGAAAACCTTAAGTCGAGGCGGCCTCATGTTGAAGTCGTGCAATTGGCTGTCGTCTCGATTCTCATGATTGGAAATTGTCCCTAAACAAACACTCCGAAAAACAGAAATAACAAGGAAAACAAATAATAAAAATAAAAAGTGCAAACAAAGAAAATAAAATTCATTGCCCGACATAAAATAAAAACATACATAAAATCACTGCCACGTGGCATCGTCAAGTGGAGGAGCAGGAGGCCATCGCCCCATAAACCGGGAAAAGTCGGCCCGTTAAGCTGGTTAGCATATCCCTGTTGGCCTCGCTCCACCTCTCTACCTCGCCCTCCTCACATGCGAACTGGGGCCTCTCGATGCCTCTCTCGGCCTCCATGACATCCATCCCTTTCATTCTCGTTCTCTCTCACGAGCTTCCTCAAAAGCGAGACGTGCATCCGTCCTTGCTCGCCTGGGCATCGTACTCGACGCTGGAGAATCGATCATAGACATTCAACTTGAACTCCCCTATAATCAGATAAGTAGGCGTCAAACTCCGGCTGACCCCACTGTGACGACTCCCCGGTCGATCCATACATGGGCCCATCATGATGCCCAGCAATTGCCCTCATCGGGCTGCCTGTGACTCCTCGCGAAGCCTCATCCTCTCCACGTCCTCTTCTCTCTTCTTCTTCTTCTTCTTCTTCTTCTTCTTCTTCTTCTTCTTCTTCTTCTTCTTCTTCTTCGTCACTCACCCTGCGTTATTGCTCGTCTCTCTCCTCTCGGATGCTCGGGGACTCGAAACCATATGCCACGAACAGTGACAGTGGCTGAATAGATACAGATTTCACACGACTCGCACTACGGATTAGAATGATCTACACCGAGCATTGGGGTCTGTATAAAAGGATCAACATATGGAGAAGATGAATATGATTATTATGGTCATTTGGTAGAGATGGTTAAACTTGACACTACAAAAAAAAAGGAACTTTCCGAGGGATTTTTCCGAGGGAAATAAATTCCCTCGGAAATTTCCGAGGGAAAACCGAGGGATATAAAAATCCCTCGGTTTTTTCCGAGGGAATCCAGTTCCCTCGGAAAATCCCTCGGAAATCAGGGCGCTAAATGTTCCCGCCATATTTACCGAACGAAAAATCGAGGGATGACCGACGGATGGATTTCCGAGGGAAGTCGTCCCTCGGAAAACCGAGGGATACTCAATTCCCTCGGTTTGATTTATTATTTTTTTAAAAAAAATAATTATATTTCCGAGGGAATAAAATTTCCCTCGGAAGTATTCCGAGGGATCGATGTTTCCCTCGGAATAATCCCGAGGGAATTTGTATTCCCTCGGAAATGTAATTAATTTTTTTAAAAATTTAAAAATAATTAAAATCGTAAAAAATAGAAAAAAATAATACAAAATAGGATTTATTTCCGGGACGCTTAGGCGCACTCCTCCCCATCCCGGTCGTAATTTTTTGGGTTTTGTTTCTATTTTTTACTATTTTTTTGGATTTTTTTCTATTTTGTTATTTAACAAATAGGCATGGTTATTTTCGGTTCAATATTATTGAAACTATATATAGGGTTAAATTATTATTATTAGTCATGTGAAAATCACAAATTGCCAAAAAAATAAAAAACAGAATAGCATATTTTGTATATAAATAAATAAATCTTATTTTAGCCTCTTAAATTATTACAGATCGATTTTGCTTATAATGGAATTATAAAACCGAAAAAATCCGAAAAAATAGTAAAAAATAGAAATAAAACTCGAGAAATTACGACCGGGGTGGGGAGGGGTGCGCCCCGGCGACCCGGAAATAAACCCTATTTTTTTTCTAGTTTTTTCTATTTTTTTCGATTTATTTGATTTTTTTTATTTTTAAAAAAAAACCGAGGGAATGAAAATTCCCTCGGAATTCCGAGGGATTTTGAATTCCCTCGAAAATGGCAAAAAATAAAAAAAATAGAAAAAAATAGAAAAAAATAGAAAATTCGTAAAAATGAAACCGATCCTATCATCTTAGGCACGTGGGGTGGTTTTGACCCCAAATTCGATCGTAAAATACCAACGAGCACGTGCGTGCCCTCACGTGTCGTGGGGTTCGACCAACAACAAGATAACGATTGATCGATGAACTCCTTCGGTTGGAAACGTGAAGCGAGGTAGCGTCGTGATTTTTGATATTGGAGGAGGTGTGCGTCTCGTCGTTGTGGAATCACGGGGGTCGGACGTCGATCGTTTAGTGCGCGTTTTCTATTGTTTTTTCGATTTTATATGAATAATGGAAAAAATAGAAAAAATCCGAAAAATAGTAAAAAATAGAAATAAAACTCGAGAAATTACGACCGGGGTGGGGAGGGGTGCGCCCCGGCGACCCGAAAATAAACCCTATTTTTTTTCTAGTTTTTTCTATTTTTTTCGATTTATTTGATTTTTTTTTTTTAAAAAAAACCGAGGGAATGAAAATTCCCTCGGAATTCCGAGGGATTTTGAATTCCCTCGGAAATGGCAAAAAAAAATAAAAAAAATAGAAAAAAATAGAAAATTCGTAAAAATGAAACCGATCCTATCATTCTTAGGCACATGGGGTGGTTTTGACCCCAATTTCGATCGTAAAATACCAACGAGCACGTGCGTGCCCTCACGTGTCGTGGGGTTCGACCAACAACAAGATACGATTGATCGATGAACTCCTTCGGTTGGAAACGTGAAGCGAGGTAGCGTCGTGATTTTTGATATTGGAGGAGGTGTGCGTCTCGTCGTTGTGGAATCACGGGGGTCGGACGTCGATCGTTTAGTGCGCGTTTTCTATTTTTTTTCGATTTTATATGAATAATGGAAAAAATAGAAAAAATCCGAAAAAATAGTAAAAAAATAGTATATTCATGAGTACATGAAAATACTTATATAACTCAACTAATGAAACAATTATTTTCTCCTCTCGATTTCTTCTAATGTACCCCCCCTAAAATTTATGTGTTCGTCTCTGTTTCGCCTCAATTCAATTGTGAGCATTGATCTTTTTTGTTGCATTAATAATAAAAAGTAGTAATTATAAATTAAAGGAATTAAATTTTTTGATAATGAATATTTATTCTGACTTATTTTTGATAAAAACATCAAGAACCGAAGAGTCTTAGTGTTACAAATGAGCCCCTACTTTAACTAAGTTTATTTTCAAAATTAACTTATCGAACGTAGCTTTCGAAAATAAATAAATCAGAATAAATATCTAGTCCCTACGTGGCCAGTGAATATCAGATTCTCGCCTGTTCATGGCTTTTCCACGTCATGTCTTCAGCCGTAGATTTGATCCATACGAAACATGCATTTACCCTAAATTTAAGGCTACAATGAATGAACTTAAATGCATGCTTTGAAAGAATAAGAACGAATCAAACATTTTGCTTATACACAATGTAATGAGGTTGGTTGGGAATTCAGATACATTATTCAAATGTTAAAATTAGTATAACACTGGTATGTTATATAGATTTGTGATTTTTTTTATAAGTTTAACTCGTTTGAATAAAATTACAAACATTACACAAAAAAATACTTTAAGTAGCATTTATCGAATAACGTTTTACGAGTAGTGCTATCTTAAAAAAATTCAAAAGTTTCAAATAGCGCATCACCTTCAGATAGCGTTTCGATTACCAAATGCTATCTATCAGCAATAAACGTCTTTATTTGAAATGCCATTTGAGTAATTATACAAGATAGCGTGTCTTGCGAGAAGCGCTGTCCCTCGGCATGTTAACTATAGAAATATCACTTTCTTAATAAGCGTTTATTAGTGAATATGTGATGGAATTCATTTTTTATCAATAGCGAAATAATTGTTTTGTGATATGGACTCGAGAGTTGTGGCCATCTTGTGTATTATGTTTTGAGTTGGTTACTATGTTTGAAATAACGTATCTGAATTAATTAGTTCATTTCCAACTCGATATATGAAAATTTTGTAGAAAATGAGGTTATTGATATAAAGAGGTTATTGATATAAAAACTAAGAGTTCATTGCGAGTTGATATGATAGAACATCGAGCTCAATATAAATGTCTGAGTCAATATCTTCATTAAGAAAGGCATTATCAACATCAAGTTGCCTCAGTTTCCAGGGCCAAAGACAGGATTATTCTGATGCTAGCAGGCTTTACTATAGGGCTATAGTAGTCCAGCCCTGCAGACTGAGTGTATCCTTTAACTACTAGCATGGCCTTATATCTAGCAATTGAACCATCTGATTTCCTCTTGATTTTGAATATCCATTTGCATCCAACTTGTTTTCTGTCAAGGGGAGCTCGCACTAGGTCCCAAGTGCAATTTTTCAGAAGAGCTTGAAGTTCTGAGGTCATGGCTTCTTTCCATTCTGGGATGCACAGTGCTTCTTGAACTGTTTTGGGCTTAACAACATTATGTGATATCATTGTGGCATAAGTGTTAGGCCTTGAGATTCCTGATTTGGACCTAGTTTGCATATGATGTGTACCTACAATAGTCTGAACACTAGATGCATGATTAGTGGCAGTAGGTATGCTATCATACTCAATAGGTAAATCTATAGTGATCTGACCAATGTGAATAGTGGAAGAGTGAGAGGATGTATGAGAAGTAGGCGAGGGAATTCTATAGTTGTGAATGATGGCAGGAGTCGGAGGATGTGCACTTGAGGTCGCAGTGTCCTGGAGTTTGATCAGTGGTGTGTAATGAAAGGATTTGCTTATGTCAGGAGGAGGGGAAGTGTTAGGCTATGTTGTATGGAAAGGGAATTTGTCTTCTTGGAATTGGACATGTCTTGTAATTATTATTTTGTTGGAGGGAAGAAGGATTTTATAACCTTTGTGAAATGGACTGTACCCAATGAAAACACACGGTTTGGCTTCTAGGCTCAAGTTTATTTTATTGTATGGTCTTAGGAAGGGGAAACATAAGCAGCCAAAATTTCTGAGGTAAGTGTAATCAGGTTTCTGCTTGGTGACAACCTCAAAGGGAGATTTTTAGTTCAGTATTTTGCTTGGGGTTAGGTTTATGAGATAGGTCGCACTGGTAAAAGCTTCACTCCAATACTTGAGGGGAAGGTTAGATTGAGAAATCAAGGAGAGAGCGACTTCAATAATATGTTTGTGCTTTCTCTCAGCCATTCCATTTTGTTCTGGAGTATAAGGGCAAGACAGAATGTGTTTTATCCCAGCTCGATTAAGAGTGTTCTTTAAACCAATAAACTCTCCACCTCCATCTGAGTGGAATGTTTTGATAGAGGTGCCAAACTGATTCTCAACAAGAGTTTAAAGTGTATGAATGCAGCCTTGGCATCAGATTTAGCTTTGAGTAAATAAATCCAGGTATATCTGGAAGCATCATCAATGAAGCTAATGTAATATCTGAAGCCATTATGAGAAGTAACAGGAGATGGTCCTCAAACATCACTATGAATGAGGTCAAGAATATTGTGGTTGTTGTGGCTCGTTTTGCAAAAAGGAATTTTACGCATTTTGGATTTCAGACAGTCAACACATAAAGAATCATCATTTTTATTTAAAATTGATAAATTACAATGTGTCAGAGCTTTCTTTACAACATCAAAGGCATGATGACCTAATCTAGAATGCCAAAGATCTAGGTCTAATTTATTTCTGAGCTCTACAACATTGACACTTGATTAAAAATTTGAAATGTGATGTTCTTGGATAGGTGACAGTTGGAAGTGATAAAGTCCATCCTTAAGGTTCCCTTTGAGAAGAACAGCTTTTGATACTTGATCCTTCACAAGACAGAAAGATGAGTGAAATTCAAAAAAAACATTGTTATCTTTGGCGAATTGAGATACACTAAGAAGGTTTCTAGTTATTTTAGGAACATGAAAGAGATTGTTTAGAATAAAGGAATGATGATGATTAGAAGTTTTCACTATATAATTACCATATTAAGCAATAAGCATACCTGCTCCACTAGTTGTCTGAATGCTTTCTGGCCCTTTGTAATCTGTGGCCATGTTGAGGTTGGACAGTTCATAGGTCAAGTTATTTGTTACTCTAGAGTTAGGTACCAGTAATCTTGTCCTCCTTCAGTTTCTCCGTTTCCAAAGCTTGATATGTTGGCCACAAGATTTCCAGCTGATTGACCTCCTTGCTGAATCTTGTTTCCTGGGTTCATTTGATAGTTGGAGTCAAACCTATAGTTATATCCACATATCTGGCATCTAGGTCTATTGGTTCCAAATCTACCCCCTCGGCCTCTATATCCATTGCCTCTTCCAATACTGCTTCTTCCTCTATTGCCTTGGAACTGATAAGTATTTCTGCCTCTACCTCTTCCTCTATTTCCAGGAAATGTTGTCCGTGTGGTGAGGTTAGCACTAAATTGCGAGCTATCAACATCACCAAGGCTTTCAATAGTCTCAATCCTATTTTCAAAACTCAGCAGCATAGAGTAAGCTTCTATTATAGTGACTCTTTCATGCCTAGTAGTGATAGAAACGATGAGTGCATTGTACTCAGCTCCTAAACCATTCAAGAGATACATGGTTTGGTCATATTCATTGACTCTTCACCAATAGAAGTCAACATGTAATGCTCCAAATAAAATACTACCATAATAAAAATAAAATAAATAAACAAATCAAACTCTCACCTTAAATTCGCTTCCATATACATAAAACAAAATAAAAGAAAGTCGACAAAAGAAAGCTCTAGACGAGTCAGTCTTCACCTTGAAAATTGAAGTCAACATCATTCGCATTATCATCGATATCTGTAGAGTTTGGTTTTAAAATAAACGAGAGCGTGAGCTAAAAGAGCTCAGTGAGGGCAAGAAAATGAAATGCGAATTTTCTTTTAAAATATAAAACTGACAAGAGTTTAGAAAATAATTCTCATAAAATAATCAAAGCACTTGGTTTGCAAAACTATTTTCACACGTTTAACAAAACTCTAGTCAGCAGCTTCAAAATTAAAATATTTAAAATTAAATATACAATAGATTTTCTAAAAAACTAACAAATTATCACATTTAAAACAAACAGATAATGCTAACTTGTTTTTAAAAAATCAGTTGAAACAGTTAACAGTTGAGCAGATAGGAAAATCTGTCTCGTTCTAAAACAGTCAGTCCGATTAGTGAGTGTCCGAGTACGAAACTTTAGAGGTGGCTCCCGCGCATAGCACTTAGCTCCCAAAGGACTTTAGAGGTGGCTCCAACGCATAGCACTTAGCTTCCGAGCCAGATTAAGTCACATAAACATAGAATCGATGTCGATCAAACATTGACCTACACGTTTCCACTTACCATGAAAGGTGACACTCCAATAGATCGAAGCCTCCTTCGCCTTATCCCTCCCAATAGACTCGACACCCCTTTAGTTATGGGATTCAAACCCAGGGTGCGTCACATTCCGAAATATAACCAATCTACGACCCGAATTCTGTCATTGTCTCCAACCCAACAAGGACAATGGGAATAGGTACCACGAGTAATCAAGCAACAATCACAGGAAACCTGCTCGATGGATTGCTGAAGAGAGAAGTCTTGGTGGTTTAGTATAGATAAGGGTTCATATGGCTTGGTATTATCAGAATTCGAATGATTATAGAGATTAATGGGTTTTTAGCTTGTTGTAATTGAAGAAAAAACAAAAATTAAATGGAAACAACGAAACTATGAAAAGTAAAGCAAGTATCTCGGATGCCTCGGGCGTATGCCATATTGAAATTCCAAGCAATAATCAAAATAAGTAATAAAAAGTAAATAAACAATAAGGTACAAGCATTAAAACCTAAGGTACAACTATGCATGCATGATCATAAAAACTCAAATAATGCAAATTAACAAAAATCAAAAGTAACAATGGAAAGAGTAATAAAAGATGACCTGAAAGTTTAAGTCTTTTCGAAAAATAGCAAGAAACGAAGAGTAGATCTAGGATTCAACATAAAATCATGCATGAAAATAAAAACCAAAATAAAGCATATGAAGTACCTAAAATAAAAACAATCAAGGACCCGATCTATGATCAAGTTGTGTCACTCACCTAGATTCCATAAACCAAATCACAAATCTTACAATAAATCTAAGAGCTAAGACAAAATGCATAAATTGAAGAACAAGCTTGAAATTGAAGAACAATGAAGAAAATTAAGAAAAACTTACTTGAATTAAGGAAATGAATAACAAACTTGAATGAAATAACAATTCAAAATAAAATCCAAGTGATGACTTGAATTCATCTTGACCTTACAAACCCAAGGAAAAGCCTGAAATTAAATCTAAGAACTAGAGAGAGAGATTAAATCCCAAAGCATGCAAGAGTTGGGAGAATGGGGGAATTGTTCTAGCTAATGAGAGATCTATCTATTTATACTAGGTTTTATTAAGGGTAAATGGGTCAAATAAGCCTTAAAAGCTTGGATTCCCCATGTTTGATCCGAAGTGGCTTTGCTAGCCACTTGGCTAAGCATTTGGCATGTGTTGGCTTGATTAGGCTCGCGGCAAAGCGTGGCTGGGTCGGCATGGCCGGCAGTCACGTGTAGGCCTCGGCAAGCGCTGGGAAGATGGCTGTCGGCATGTCTCGGCAGGAGACGCACGGGCGTGGGCGTGCGGCGCTGGCGAGCGCAGGCGTGGGCTGGTGCGCGGGGGCTGGTGGTGGTGTGCACTGGGCGGTGAACAGTCTCGGTAGGTGCTAGCGGGCGTGGCCGGCAGGCGCGCGCTGGCATCTTGTCAGCGCTCGACAGGCGTGGGGCTGTGCTCGGCTGTGTGGGGTTGGCTTGCCTTGGCACGCGGCAGCTTGCGCCAAGGTCCGGTTGGTGAGTCTTTGCGTGGCTTGGAACGTCTTGGCGACTATTTCAGAATGTTTTGGCATTTTGGAGCTAGTTTGTGGTGCGGATTTTGACGCATCTTGGCACGTCTTGGCGTGCCCAGAATCGCTTCCTAGTTGAGGCCAAGGGCCAATTTCACCTTCTTTTCTGATTTCTTGTCATAATCTAGCAAAAATCACACCCATCCACAAATTAATTGAACCCATTTAACCAAATCAAGTATAAAATCAAAAAGAAACAGGAAAAACAACAAACTGAGAAAACAACCTAATAACCTAACGAAACTGGACTCAAAACCACTATGAACGACACTAAACCCTAATTAAAAATACGAGAAGAATACCATAATTACATGCAAAACAACACCCCACACTTATCGGTTTGTTCGTCCTCGAACAACAAAAAGAATCGAGAATGTACATGCAATGAACATTATGCAAAAAGAAGAGTCCTTGTGCTTATCCTTATTAGAATGATAAAAGTATCAACATAAACTCGTTATCACCAAGCATTGCTCGTATTACTCTTTCTCAAATGAAAGCCAAATCGATGACTTCCTCTCAAATGGGATTTTTCGGGTGTTCGCTCAATTCACTCAAGTGTTTATTTTATATGGGACGTATATGCACAAGTCGGACAATGCATGCACCTTATCAAGATTTCACAAATCAGAAACTCAAAATCGCCTATTGTACATGACCAAACAAGAATCGAAAGAGGTTTTTATTTCGGGTTATAATGTTGGATCTTTGGTATAAGGTATGGGATATATGGATATAGTGGCTAACACACGATCAAACGTGATCAATAACACACGAAACCCTAACTTTTAGAACTCGAAGCTTATAATCGTTTCACCCTTCCCAAATTACCAAAATTTCATTCGAAAATCTTCGTACAAACACACTCTTTTCCGACTTTTATTTCACAACACTTAGAAACTTTTTGAATTCGCTTCTTTTCACTAAACTTAGCCTTTTAAATATTAGGCTTTTCGCTTAAACGCACGCTTTATCACTTTTCGTGATTTGTGTTGGAGTTTATTTGTTGTTCTCATTTTTTTTTTATATATTTCTTATATATAAGAGACTCAAAACCCAAAACCCACAATTGATTTCCCACACATTTCTAGTCAAATATCAACATACACTCTCACCTCACAATTTATGAAGATATAAGAGCTAAAATCGAGTTCGGCTAACAAGAAACGGGGCATAGGCTCAAGGGGTCTCATTTGTGATATTTAGGTAGCTTATATATTTGGATATGGCCGGAATATATGTGATATATATGTCTCGAGGTCATTTCCAAATTCAATCATGTACGAGCAAAATCAAGCCTCCTCAATGCAATTTCCATAAAAATACAAGCAAAACCGATAATTCACACAAGGCTACTCACTAGTTTGCACCGGGTTTTGGAAGACAAAATCAAAAGAGTTTTTAGAACTTTGCAATCTTTTCACGAGTAAATGTTGAGTATATATATAACGGCAGGTTTTGGACGAAGCACAAAAACTCAACTCCTTACAAAAGAGGGCATATACATGCAAAAACCCGAAAAGTAAACTTCTAAGCATGTGGTGATTTCTCAACAATGTAACGACTCAACCATATAAATGCGCAATTAGTAAGCGTCACTTCGCCATGGCTCAAGTTAAGAAAGACAAATCATGCTTTTTAAAACCCCGGACCCTAACCACCTACCCACTCCACACTTAGACCATGCAATGCCCTTATTGCATTTTAATGAAAATCAAGTAAAAAGAGGGTGAGATAGAAGCTTCCTTAACCGAGCGAGTTTTGGTCGAGCTCGGTGGGGTCCACTTAAGCATCCTAGCAATCTAAGTGATAACCGATCATGGCTTGTTTCTCCCGGCTCCATGAATGCTACCGACTTATCAAATCGACCAAAGTTGGAGTCGGAAAATAAAACTCTATAAAAAAATCACGCAAAATTAAGAACACAAGAAAATACGCACATAAATCAAAACAAAATAAAACCAAGGGTTAAAAAGAACCAAAAACAACACAATTTATTTTTTTTAATTTTTTAATTATTCGAATATTTTTTGGATTTTTATATAATAACAAAGTAAGGAAGAAAGAAATGTAAAAATAAAAGAAATAAATGAAAAGAACACTGGTTGCCTACCAAGATGTGCTTGTTTAACGTCATTAGCTTGACGAACTCCCTTCTTGATCATGGTGAAGTTGGGACGGGAGTATCTACCAAAGCAATAACCACCTTGTCGGGAGGATCCAATCGTTAAAACATTCTTGGGGCATTGCATAGCTTAAATGGTATTCGACGAAAAGTAACCGTTCTAAACGGGAAAGAAAAAGTCGTCTTGGCTTGATCTTTGGGATTCGAACGCCTTTGGAATTCTCGAGAGGGTTCAGCATCATCCTCCAAAACGATCTTATGTATGCAAGTTGAAGGGCTAATTCCCTTAATATCTTCAAGACTCCTACCAATAGCACCCTTACGAGCTCTAAGCACTTCAATCAACCCTTCCTCTTTGTCATGGATCTGTTGAATCCTTTGCTTGTGGATACGAGTATTTTCATATCGAACGTTCCGAAACTCGTCCAACTCCTCCACTCGCAACACTCTCTCTAGCCCGACCTCTTTTAAATCAGTATTCGCGGCTTCTATCGCCCAAAAAGCTTCGTGCTCAAACTCAACCGGTTTGCTCTCCTCTTCTTCCAAATAGTCATACTTGAGGTGATATGGGAGAGGCTTGAGCTCGTGCTTGTGCCTCCTCTCGACCTCGTTGGAGATTAATTCGAGCAATTCAACGATCTCCTTAAGATAATCTTCAAGCTTTCAATGAGTTTCATTTCCAACCCATCATCAATAATCTCCACCTACCCCTCTAAAATTCTCTCGTTGTACATATACAATCCTTCTCACACAACCCTTTGGCACATTGAAACACAATTGAATCGGCATTATGAACAAGGGTCTCATTTCCCTCACGACAACCTTCAACATAAATTCCCGGGTCAAACTCCTCCTCATTGCCATTTTCCTCCATATAAACTTGGTCATCCAACTCTTGAATCACGTTAACATGTAAGCAATCCGCATAAAAGATGCTTGATGGAATAGATGACAAGTTAGCCATAGAAAATGTGACCGATTCACCCGCTATAGATAAGGTAAATTCTTCTTCCCAACGTCTATCAAACATTGAGTTGTAGCCATGAATGGGCGGCCTAGCAAGATAGTATGTTCGGCGCCATCATCCTTCACCATGCCAACATCCAATACCACTAAATTGACTGGAACCACGATCCCTCCAACTTGTATAAGAACATCTTTGATCATCCCCTTTGGGTGTCTAATTGACCGATCGGCCAGTTGTAAGCAAATGCATGTTTCTTGTAAAGGAGGAAGCTCCAATTGTTCTTATATCGAAATTAGCATCAAATTAATACCCGCCCCGGAATCAAGCATACCCATAGTGACTTTACCATTCCCAAGTGTGATACCAATACAAAACGAGCCGAGATCCGCCTTCTTAAGATCCAAGAGGGAAGGGTCACAAACCACACTTGTCTCTTTAGATAGAAAAACTCTCTCATTCGTAGCGCTCACAAGCTTCTTGGAGAAGAGTTCCTTAATGAACTTGGAATAAGTGGGCATATCCCGGATGACGTCTAACAAAGGAAGAGTGATGTTTACATAGGACAATAGATCATAGAGCCTTTGGAATTTTCCATATTTCTTAGCATTTTGTAGCCGGGATGGATAGGGCATAGGAGCTTTAGAAGTTGGTGGTTTATAGGCGTTCAAAGACTTGTGTAGGCCATCGGAAAGTCTCTTTGCCAAAGTGGGACCCACAAGAGTAGAATCGGGAGGATTAAGAAAATTTGGAATAGAAACCACCTCTTCCTCGGATGGCGGGGCAACCTTATTATCAACCACTCCACCACTTCCAAGGACAGTGACCGCATGAGCTTGCGAAGGTTGGCTTGGCAATTTTCCTTTCTCATTCGCTTGTTTTAGCATATTTGCATCAGTTGCTAATTGCCTCATATTAGTGTTTAACCCATTTGTCGTAGCCTCAAGAGCATTGAACGAATCCAACATAACGGAAAATGATTGCATTTGTTTCATAATGGCCAAGAGATTCGGATCGGAAGGTGGAGTAGGAGCATTTGCCGGAATAGGTGGATGAGACAGACCAACATGAGGATTAGCATTCGCATTTGTATTGGCATAACTAAATCTTGGATGCATGCGGTTGCTAGGATGATAAGGAGGATTGTAATTCGGTGGATGAGCAAAAGGCGGCTTAGTAAAACTAGGTCCCGCTTGATACCCTTGAACCCCACACACATCCTCCGATTGAGGCATCGGCATATAAAAAGAGGTATTTGTAGAACAATACAAGGTATCATGACCAACTATTCCACATGACGCACATGGGGGATCCGGGAATGGGCTAGATAGCTTAGCAATTTGAGCCTCCATAGCCGCCAATTTGTTTTCCAACTCAAGATCCCTAAGGGAATAAGCTTCACTCACTTCATTAGCATTAGAATACATCGCTGGAGAAGATTTTTGTTGAGAATTTTTGGCCAAAGTGGTGAAAATCTTTTCCTCTAAAGGCTGTCTTGGTTGTTAGGTGTATTTGTGAACCACTTGAGGAGGTTGATCTTTCATATTTCCTCCCGCCGACGTATCCACCATATATTGGAAATGTTGGTCCAACGCCTCATAGAAAGTTTGGATTTAAAGCTCCTTTGTCATACGATGACGTGGACAACTCGCAAGAAGATCTTGGAAATAGCCCAAGCCGAGTGAAATGGCTCATTCTTCATTTGGTTAAACGAGATAATTTTGATCCTCAACTCGGCCGTCATCTCATCAGAATAATAATGATCCAAAAATATCGCCGAAAGCTCATCCCACGTATGAATGGAGTTGGAAGGGATATTCATAAACCATGTCAATGCCTTATCTTAGAGAGCATACATAAAACAACAGAGTTGAAGATGCTCTAAACTTGTCATATTCGGGCGGTGAAAACTCGAGACTTGCCACAAAGATTGTCGAAGGAATTGGAGAGGATCCTCTTTAGCAAACCGTGAAATATCGAACGTCGGGTAAATTCAAGCGATCGTATATCAATAGCAATAAACTCGGGAGGAAAGGATACACATGACGAAATAGTCGCCCCCACAAAGGCTTTGCTAACCTCTCTCATAGCGAAGACGGGTGGGGCATTTTGGGCATTGGGGCTCATACCTCCAAATAAAGCAAACGGATCGGGAGTGCCCTCGTGAACATTATTGTTAGCACCTCTATAACACGGACCTACACCATTACCACTAAGACTCATAATCAGAGCATGATTGAAATTATGAGCGTGAGGACCTCCATACGGGCCGGGATACGGATCTTGCATATTCAAAAATTGATTAAGAACACCATAACCTCCATACGGACCGAGATTCGAAGCTTGCATATTCGGAAAGTGATTGGGAGCACCATAACCTCCATACGGACCATTCGTACCCATGAAGCCTCTAGACCCAACATGGTTTGCATCATGCCCTCCCATGTTGGGTTGATCATAGCCGATTCCACCATTGGCAACATGGTTTGCACCATGCCCTCCCACGTTACCAAAACTATTATTATTCATCCCATTCCAAACATGGTTTTCACCATGCCCTCCCATGTTGGGAATATAACCTCCATTGCCATAAGGATTAGAAATATGTGCGGTACCTTGGGGTAGGCTCATGGCATGTCCATTAGTGGTGAAACCACTCCCTTGATCTCCTAAAGCATGGTGGGGAGGCCCCGGTAGATTGGGATTTGAAGTCTTGGGCTTATCACTTGGCGGGGATGGCTCGACATGAACAACGGGCTCGGGGGCACTAGATCTTTGAGGATTAACCCGTGGAGATTTCCCGTTGGGATTGGGAAACAGGTCAGTATTGGGAAGATTAGTCGCCATGTCGTGATTAGTAGCAAGGGAAAATCGTAAATGCCTTAATCGCTCGGGGTTTAAAATATAAGGATCCAAATCATTTCCAAGGTATTCACGACCTTGCATACACTCAATAAAAATATCAAATAAAAAAGAAAGCTAAAAACTCGAAGAAACTACAAGCAAATCGAAAAACTTAACCAAGCTGAGTCGCAACGACACTAATTTGAAGAGAGAAGTTTTGATGGTGTAGTATAGATAAGGGTTCACATGACTTGGTATTATCGGAATTTGAATTATTGTAGAGATAAATGGGTTTTCAGCTTGTTGTAATTGAAGGAAAAACGAAAAATAAATGGAAACTACATAACTATGAAATGTAAAGCAAGTATTTTGGATGCCTCGTGCGTATGCTGTATTGAAATTGCAAGCAATAATCAAAATAAGCAATAAAAAGCAAATAAACAACAAGGTGCAAGCATGAAAACCTAAGGTACAAGTATGCATGCATGATCATGAAATTTAAATAAAGCGAATCAATAAAAATCGAAAGCACCAATGGAAAGAGCAATAAAAGTTGACTTGAAAACTGAAAACTTTTCGAAAAACAACAAGAAACAAAGAGTAGATTTAGGATTCAACATAAAATCATGCATGAAAATAAAAACCAAAATAAAGCATAAGAAATACTTAAAATAAAAATGATCAAGGACCCGATCTATGATCAAGGTGTGTCACTCACCTAGATTCCATAAACCAAATCATAAATCTGATAATAAATCTAAGAGCTAAGGCAAAATGCATAAATTTGAAGAACAAGCTTGAAATTGAAGAGCAGCGAAGAAAATTAAGAAAAACTTACTTGAATTAAGGAAAGGAACAACAAACTTGAATGAAATAACAATCCAAAGTAAAATCCAAGTGATGACTTGAATTCTTCTTGAGCTTACAAACCCAAGGAAAAGCTTGAAATTAAATCTAAGAACTAGAGAGAGAAATTAAATCTCAAACCATGCAAGATTTGGGAGAATGGGGGAACTGTTCTAGCTAATGAGAGATTTATCTATTTATACTAGGTTTTATTAAGGGTAAGTGGGTCAAATAAGTCTTAAAAGCTTGGTTTTCCCATGTTTGACCCGAAGTGGCTTTGCTAGCCACTTGGCTAAGCTTTTGGCATGGGTTGGCTTGATTTGGCTCGAGGAAAGGCATGGCCGACAGGCGCGCACAGGCCTCGGCAGGCGCTGCGTGGATGGCTGTCGGCGTGTCTCGGCAGGACACGCTGTGCGCAGTGCTGGCGAGCGCAGGCGTGCGCGGGGGCTGGCGCTGGCATGCGCTGGCGTGCGCTGGGCGGCGAGCGGTCTTGGCAGGTTCTAGCGAGCGTGTGCGGGCAGGCGCGCGCAGCCGTCGCGGTAGTGGCTCAGCAGGCGCGGGGCTGGCTTGCCTTGGCGCGCGGCATCTTGCGCCAAGGTCCAGTTGGCGAGTCTTGGCATGGCTTGGCACATCTTGGCGACCATTCCAGAATGTTTTGGCATTTTGAAGCTAGTTCGTGGCGCTAATTTTGACGCATCTTGGCACGTCTTGGCGTGCCCAGGCTCACTTTGGCTCGAGCCAAGGTGAGGCCAGGGGCCAATTTCACCTTCTTTTTCGATTTCTTGTCATAATCTAGCAAAAATCACACCCATCCACAAATTAATTGAACCCATTTAACCAAATCAAGTATAAAATAAAAAAGAAACACGAGAAACAACAAAATGAGAAAAGAACCCAATAACCTATCGAAACTCGACTCAAAACCACTATGAATGACATTAAACCCTAATTAAAAATACGAGAAAAACACCACAATTACATGCAACAATTACCCAAACTACTCGTGCCTGACAGACAGTGATAGTGACAGATAGTAAAAGTTGACGGAGAATAAGTTGACAGACAATAACTGTCACAGTTGATAACAGATAGTGGAGTTCTAATGATATCAATAACTATTTCACCCAGAAAATATGACCACGCCTGAAACCTGCACTTTTCCCCGACTTGCACACAAAAACACGTCAGAAAAGGACCATTGGAGGTTTTCCGGTGGAAACCCCTCCGATGCTTAAGTCAGATAAGCGTAAAATGTTTTTCAGTGAACAAGGCAAGGAATACACCAGAAATGACATACCTCTCTCAGCCTTGAGGCTGAGATATTTATAGTTTTTCTTGGTGGGGACCCCTTTCGGGATCTCGGAAATAAAGGCCGCGAATCAAGGGCCGTAAAGCAACCAATTCTGACAAGTGGTCCCACTTGTTCCTCCTGAGGAGGTCAAGGTACCAGGTCTGCCCTGATCCTTCTCTCCCTCTCTCTCATAAGTCTGGGTATCAGACCCGCCTCGATTCTACTCTTTAAAGATTGTTTTGTAGACAATCTCCACTAGGTCAGGACAATTCCTGAGCCGCGGTGATCTTTTCTCCACATACCTCTGATCAGTCCTGAAAAGGCCAGATCAGGCTTCTTAAGGACTGGGCTGGTCCAGCCTCTCGTCTTTCCCTCAGCTTCAGATCTACCCCAATCCAGGTCTGGCTACTAATGCCATATCAACTCCTCCCCCTGAAATAGTTAGGTTAGAGCTGCAGAATTCCAGGGCCTTTTGAAATAAATGAGGTCCCACATGTCCTTTTTGTTTCTCGTACCTCGCACGAATCCCTAAAAATCCGCCTAGTGAACCAGGCCTAATCATTAGCATTAGTGGTGTCAGTCCACATCCCGAAACGGTTACCATACCTGCCACGCCTTTTCAAGTACTGTACTGACAAGTCAGCGGCGCGTGACCTACCCTAGGACAGTTGACGTTCCAGCTCACCACCTAGGGTAATATTCATCTGCCCTGCATTAAATGCGAGGATCCCATCAAATCCCACTTTTTTCTCGATTTTTGTTTTTTGAAATTATCTCTTTACCTTATATTCCCGCTGCACTCTCTCTCTCTCTCTCACTTTTCGTGTTTTCATTTTGGCAAAATACTCTTCGAGCTTCTCTTTCTCTCTCTAGCAACCCAGCAAATTCAGGCTTCTCAGCTTTTTCGACCACCCTTAAATACCAGGTACTTTTCCGATTCCCTATTATTTCTTTTTTCTCAATAATGTCAGAAACATCGTCTCCTCCCGACGCTCCTCCTCCTACTTCTTCTTCTCCGGCGACATTAGTTTCCTCGTCCTCTCCGTCTTCTCTCTCGGCGGCCGCGACAACCGCCACTTCTTCCTCATCGTCTCTAGAAAATCCCCCGCCGGTCCCAGATCATCCAAAAGTTACCTCCATCCTTAGCGATAGATCCATTGAAGAAATTCGCTATAAATACAAATTCCCTGAACAATTTGACCCTTACAGCCCTCTTGCGGGTATTCTAGCGTGCCAAGCGCCGGAAGACCGCCTGACCTTCTACGCCGACCAGTTCCAGGCGGGTTTGCATCTTTCCCGTAAACCCTCCGATGTTAGAAATTGTCGCCCTGTATAAAATACCCGTTTTTCAATTTACCCCTAACTCCTTTAGGATCATAGTGTGTTATAACCTGGCCATGCGGTATGCTGGTCTGAATCTCACAGCTCAGACCTTCTACCAGCTCTACCAGGCTAAGAGCTCCAACCCTGGCTACTTCTATCTTAGCGCCAGACCTGGAGTTCATTTCTTGCATGGGCTCCCTTCTTCCGACAAAGCCTGGAGGAAGAAATTCTTTTTTGTCTATTGTGATGGAGACTGGGGTTTTGACCCTAAACCCATTGAGAAGCTTCCCTCATATAATCATCTGTCCGCTGCAGACAGGTCTCCCCGTTTGAAAAAAATCATTTCTACCCTGAACGAGAATCCTCTTCACGTAACTGACCTCCTCTTACCTCATGTTTTAGACTTATTTAATGAGCGATAGGAGACAATCCCTTTGGCCAGAGGGATTGGTAAAATCCTTTTAATCATGTTCAGGCCTTGATATTTTATTTTTCATAAGTTTCTTATCTTCTCTTTTTCTTTTTCAGCAAGTATGATGCGCCAAATGATTGTTGCCCGTAAACAAGGAATGGAGGCTGCCCCAGAGCCGAGAGCTTAGGAAGTGGGCTCTGCCTCCTCTTCCCAAATCCAGAGCTCCCTTCCCTTTCGAGTGCCGAGCTCCAGCCCTCCACGGCTGCCTCCTCGCCCTACAGCGGCAAGGAGCCCTACCTCCGAGTCCGAGGAGGATGAGACTCCTCTGACTAAGAGGCCCCACACAAATCAGGGCCATCGTGCCCCAATAGCCCAGGATCCGGTCACCCGCAGCGCCACCCCCTCCAATAAACCATCTTGAATTGCCCAGGGAAGGTGGCTCTCCGGTATATGCGCGGGCAATGCTTATCCGCGGACCAGCAGGTCCTAGAGAAAATGAGTGACCGCGAACTTTTGGAGTCATGGTGCCAGGACGAGGCTCGGGTAAACTCTTCCTTCCTTTTCTTCTTCATTTCATATCATTTTCCTAAGTATTAATCCCTTTTCTTGTAATCAGGCTCTTTCCAAGAGGGCTATCTTGGCCACTCGGGCCACAAGATCTATGATACAATTTGATGCAATTAAAGAGAACAAGGAGCTGCACGAGAAGGAGCGATATTTTCATGATCTGGAAAAGGAGCGGGGAGTTGAGCTAAAAAAGCAGAGGGGCGAGTTGAAAGGGCTAAAGGATGAGTTAGCCAAGGTGAAGAAGGCCCAGGCAAAGGTGGTAGAGATGGCTCGCTCTGAAGCGCGGGATGAGGCTCTGGCGGAAGCGAGGAGCTTAGCTGATGAGGCCCTGGAGAAAGTCAGAGAAGGGTGGGAGACCAAATTCTTAAACTCTGAAAAGGGTTTGAGGTTGGTCCAGCTCGCCCGGGAAGAGGCCCGTAAAGCCTTCCTGGGGTCCAAGGAACTCTATTCACTGCTTGTTCCAGAGGCCATGGACTATTACTACTTTGCTCTGTACGAGCAGGCCAAGTGGGACTCAGGCCATCCCGGGGTTCCTTTCGATCGAGAGCTGCCTCTGGAGACTCCCCCCGAGCTCACTTCTTTCACTTTTGCTCAGGAGCGAGAGCGCCTGCATACCAGTGGAGCAGCTGAATTTGTTGAGCATGTCCTCACCCTTTTCCGCTCTCCTGCACCAGAGCAGCCTCAACCAGACCAGGCTCTCGCCCTATCTCTTCCTACCTCTTCTCCCTCCCCAACCTTCACAGGTCTGGGTGAGCTGCCAGGTGGAGCTTCACCAGGTGCCCTAGTAGAGGAGGTGGTGGAGCAACTTGCTGAAGAGCTGGATGCTTAGATTTAGGGTAACTCCTTTTTATTTTCTCTGATCAGACCTGTTGTTTGCCTATGTGGCTGGTCTGTCTTTATATTTTCTGGACTTGTACGCTTGAACAATCTTTTAATGGTAATGAATGTTTTTTGTCGTGTAATGACTCTTGGGATTCTAGGGTTTCCTGATTTTCCGGAAACCCTAGTACTTTTTATTCATTGGCACGTGCCTCCGTTTCCTTTATATATGTGCATGTATGATTTGTTATTTTTCAATTTCTGCAATGGCTTCTCCTTCCTTTCTTGAAGAACTCGATTCTGTGAAGCGAAAAAATCTCTCTCTATTTGTCGAGAATTTCAAACTCTCAGATAAACTGTCCATGCTCCGAGAGAAATTCACTTATGTGTACCGGCTCTTGGAGAGGAAGAGACAGAAGAAGCGCCACTACAAGTGAGAGTGGGTCGAGCTACGCCAGCTGAATCGTCAGCTGCAAGAAGAGAAGGCCGACTTGACGGAGTCGGTGAACCGGTTGACCATCGCTGTCGGCAAAGCTCATGCCATCTCTGAGCAGGCCGATAAGTATCGACAGCGCTACCACGAAACTGAGCGTGAGCTATGGCGTGTCCGCCGTGTTCTGGCCTCTGATCGGAGAGCTTCTGCTTCTCATGGCTAGATGTTTCTGGGCTTTTCCTGCATTTTTGTTCTTCTGTTTATTTTTTGCACTTGTAATCAGATTTGCCTGTTTTTCACTCGTATGCATTTTGAATTTTCTCCTTTGCTGTACTTTGCCAAAAATTTTGTAATGAACTCGAGAATACTTTCATCGAAATTTTGGCCGATCTTTGGTTATTTCTTGTCTTTATCTGTTCAATCAAGTCAAGCAAATTAGAGTTTCTACCCTTAGCCAAACGTGGATTTTAGACCTACCCTCAGGTCTGGCAATTTAGGACATCTTTCCTTAGCCAATCCTGGCTTGGACTGACCATCAGGTCATCAATATTCATGGGCATCCGCCCTTAGCCAATCCGGGCTTAAACTGACAATCAGGTCAGGAAAATGGGGCATCCACCCATAGCCAATCCTGGCTTTAAACTGAAAACCAGGTCAGGAAAATGGGGCATCCGCCCTTAGCCAATCCTGGCTTAACCTGACAATCAGGTCAGGAAAATGGGGCATCCGCCCTTAGCCAATCCTGGCTTAAACTGACAATCAGGTCAGGAAATATTCCAAGCTCGGGGTATCTCAGTCCCATCCATTTCCTCCAGTTTGTAAGCACCACCATCTAAGACCTGTACAACCCGAAACGGGCCTTGCCATGTAGCTTCCAGTTTTCCCTTGGCCTTTCCCAGACCAGCTCTTCGCAGGACCAGATCTCCCACCTGGAAACATCTCCTCCGGACTGTCTTGTTGTAAGCAGCCCGAATCTGCCCTCGCACGTGCTCCATCCAGACCGCTGCCCGATCTCTTTTCTCTTCGATCAAGTCTAGCGCGTCTTACACAAATGCGTTATTTTGATTTTCATCAAAGTTCTGTATTCGGTGGGTTTCAAGACTGATCTCTACGGGAATAACGACATCTATGCCATAAACCAAACTGAAGGGGGTCTCACCTGTGCTTTCCTTAGGGTTGGTGCGGTAGGCCCAAAGTATCGCACTTAGCTCTTCCACCCATTTACCTCCTGATCTCTCCAAACGTGTTTTGATCCCTTGGACAAAGATGTGGTTGGTCACTTCCACTTGTCCATTTGCTTGTGGGTGGTAAACGGATGTAAAGTGCTTCTGAATCTTCATTTTAACACACCAAGCCCTGATTTTGGCTCCCATAAATTGGGTGCCATTATCTGAGACCATGACCCTTAGCACGCCAAACCGACACACAATATTTTTCCAAATGAAGCCCATCACCGCCTCTTCTGTAATCTTTGTCAGAGCTTCGACCTCCACCCATTTACTAAAGTAATCAATGGCTACAATTAAAAATCTCTTCTGGGCTGGAGCCATTGGGAATGGGCCGACCAGGTTATCCCCCATTTCGCGAAGGGAAAGGGAGAGCTCATTGTCATGAGCTCCTCTGCTGGTTGGTGAGTCAAGGGAGACATCTTCTGGCATTCTTCACATTTCTTAACAAAGTCCTCAGCCTCTTTTCACAGCGATGACCAAAAATAACTAGCTCGCGTTATCTTGCTGGCCAAAGCCCTTGCTCCCATATGATTTCCACAGCAGCCCTCATGGATTTCTTTGAGGATATGGGTGCCCTCCTCTAAGCTTAAACACCGCAGTAAGGGCTGCCCAAATCCTCATCGAAATAACGTTCCCTTGATTAAACAAAATCGAGCAGACCTGGTTCTCACCTTTGCTCCTTCCCTCTTATCTTTCGGCAGCTCTCCCTTTTCCAGGTATGCCTTAATAGGAGAGTGCCAGTCTTCTTTTTCATTCACCGAGCACACCTACTCTGTCCCAAATTCATTGTCTACCATCAATAAAGTGATTACCCTCTCCTGGCAATCCACAACTGAGCTGGCTACCTTAGCCAAATAGTCTGCTCTCCCTTGTTCTTCTCCAGGAATTTGAAGGACAGTCAGAACCCTCATATCCTTAGCTAGGTCCCTAAACCGGGCTAGGTACCTCTGCATGTTTTCGTTTCTGGTCTCAAAGTCTCCACTTATTTGTCTGCATACAAGCTGTGAATCAATTTTCGGGCTCACCTGATCCGCCCCTAAGTCTTTTACCATTTGAACTTCTCTCAAGAGGGCCTCATACTCGACGACATTATTGGACAGAGCATAATTCATCCGTACTGCGTATTCTGTGGCCACACCTGCTGGGTCAAATAGCACTATTCCTCCACCGCAGCCCTGACTTCCTACCGAGCCATCCGTAAAAATTATCCATTCTTTTTTGTCTTCGAAAGAGTTGGTCATTTCCTGCATGAAGTCAGCCAGTGTTTGGGCTTTGATGGCTGTTCTGGCCTTGAAGGTTATATCGAATTCGCTGAGCTCGATTATCTATTTCACCAGCCGCCCTGACGCCTCTGGCTTGTCCATGATGGCCTTCAACGGTAGGTTGGTCCGTACTATTATGTTATGAGAGAGAAAGTATGGCCGTAGCTTGCGAGCTGTGCCGACTAGAGCTAGCATTGCTCGTTCTACCTCTACATACCGAGTCCCAGCATCGTGCAATACTTTGCTCCAATAGTACATCGGCTTTTGTACTTTGCCTTCCTCTCTTAACAAGACAGAGCCGACGGCCGGCTGCCCTACCGATAAATACAAGACCAAAGGTTCACCATGGATTGGTCTGGTGAGTAACGACATGCCCACCAGGTGTTCTTTCAACATCCAAAATGCTTCCTCGCATTCATCACTCCACTGGAATCTAGCCTTTTTCCGCTAGGCTTGAAAAAATGGTAAGCTCTTCTCAGCTGAGCGCGAGACAAATCTGCTCAGAGAATTGATTCGACCTGCCAAGCACTGCATTTCTTTGATGTTTTTTGGTGCCTGCATTTCCATGATAGCTCTTACTTTTTCAGGGTTAGCCTCGATACCCTTTTCTGTGACCATGTAGCCCAGGAATTTTCCAGCTCTTACCCCGAACATGCATTTCTTGGGGTTGAGCTTCATTTTGTACTTCCTCAGGGTATCGAATGTCTCCCTTAGGTCGCCCACATGAGAGGTCGCTTTCACACTCTTCACCAACATGTCATCCACATAGACTTCCATGTTTTGCCCGAGCTGATTCTTGAACATCCTGTCCACCAATCGTTGGTATGTGGCACCCGCATTCTTAAGCCCGAATGGCATGACCACGTAGCAATACGTTCCTTTTGGAGTTATAAAACTGACATGCTTTTGGTCATCTTTAGCCAACCAGATTTGGTGATAACCTTGCGAGGCGTCCATCATACTCAGGAGCTCACAACCCGAAGTAGAATCGACCAACTGGTCTATCCTCGGCAACGGATAATGGTCCTTGGGACAAGCCTTGTTAAGGTCACGGAAGTCTATGCACATCCTCTAATCCTCTTCTGTCTTTGGCACCAAGACTGCATTGGAGAGCCATTCTGGAAACTATATTTCTTGAACGTGCTCGGCTTTCAAGAGTCTATCTACCTCTGCCTCAATAATGGCCTCCTTCTCAGGCCCAAAATTGTGTTTCTTTTGCTTGACTGGCTTTATTGCAGGGCTGATGTGTAGATGATGTTCAGCCACCTCTGGGTCTATCCCGACCAGGTCTTGGGGAGACCAGACAAATATATCTATGCTATCCCATAGCAGTGCTACCAGATCTACCAACACTTCAAGGCTAAGGGTCGTCCCGACGCGAAGGACTCGACTGTTATCCCCCGGGACTACCTCCACAGTCATCAAGTTCTCTTCTCTCTAGGCTAATTCTGGTCTGTCCCCTTCTATCCTGGCCCTCTTAGCATGTCTCTCTTCTTCATTTCACCGGATGCTTTCTACGTATGTCTGGCGTGATGCATACTGGTATCCTCTGACTTCGCCTACTCCATCCTGAGCTGGAAACTTTAACTTCATGCGGTAAATCGAGACCACTGCCTGAAATTTACTTAGGGACAGTCTTCCCATCATCACATTGTAAGAGGAGGCCGCATTCACTACCAGGAATCGGACAATCCTAGTCTGTCTAAACGGCTCTTACCCTAACGTAACTAAAAGGCTCACCGCACCAAGGGGTTTCAACGCACCTCCCGCGAATCCTACCAGCGAGGTCGTGACTTCTTCCAACTCCAGATCCAAGTTCATCTTCTTAAAGCATTCATAAAACATGATGTCCGCTGAACTCCCTGTGTCCACAAAGATTCGTCGGACATTGTAGTTAGCTATGGTAGCCGTAATGACTAAGGCATCCATATGAGAGGCTAAAATCCCATCTTCATCTTCTGAACCAAAACAAATATTCGGGCTCCAAGCCACCTGTCCAACTTCTTTTCCCCTTCTCGTTAGGTCTCTCGCAGTGGGCACATAACTATTCTGGGTTCGTCTGGAATGTTCATTCCATTCGCCACCAGTGATCATGAAGATATCTCCCCTTACTTCCTGTGCCTGGTTATTCCTCCGCCCCGTACTACGGTTGTCCAAACTAAGTTTGCCCTCTTGGGATCGTCCCTTTGTATAGGAGTCAGACCTGGGCTCTTCCTTTCGCATTCTTACAAATTCTTTGAGGTGCCCAGCTTGCACCATTCTTTCTAGCTCATCCTTAAGATGGGTACACTGGTCTATATCGTGACCATACTCATTGTGGTATCTACAGAATTGGTCAGACCTTTCCTTCCTTGGTTTCTGGGAGTAAGTTTTGGTCCACTTGAGGTCAGGATGTCTCTCGATTGCCTGCAAGATCTCCCCCTGAGGGGTCGCCAGGGGCGTATACTTGTCAAAGCGAGGTCGTCCTCCAGCCAGGTCTGTCCTGGATCTCTCTATAGGTGCTCTCTCCTCTCTATCATACCTCTCTCTCTTCTTCTCTCCTTCCTCCTTGATTTTTAGGGCCTCTTCCAAATGAATGTATTTCTCTGCCCTCTCTAGGAGTTCTCCAAACTTCAGTGCCGATTTCACAACCAGCGACTGGAAAAATTCTCCTCTCCTGAGCCCCTGTGCTAACGCATTAACTAGGAGCTCTTTCGATGCCGACGACACTTCCAGTTTCGCATTTGTAAACCGATTGATATAAGCACACATGCTCTCGTTCTCTTTCTGCTTCAAACTAAATAGCTCAAACGGCATTTTTTGGTATTTTCTGCAGCTGGTGAACTGATGCAGGAAAGCAAGCTGAACACTCATCAAAGTTACTGATAGAACGCGACGGCAGCTGACTAAACCAATGCTAGGCTGATTTAGTGAAGGTCATTGGGAAGACCCGGCACATGACTGCGTCTGAGAATTTGTGCACAGCCGCTGCGATTTCAAAACGGCTCAAGTGATCTTATGGGTTTGTTGTCCCACTATACTCGAAACCTAGGGATCTATAGGAGGCCGTCACGTAATCACACATAACCTCCTCAGTGAATGGCGTGCCTCTTCGTGCCGGGATCGTATCAGCGTTCGCCATTTTCTTCTTAAATTCTCTTACCTCTTTCTACAAGCTTTGCATCTGTTCGGCAAGGCCTGGATTAGCCTGACTCGACGTTTCGCTGTCGGAGGTAGAAAAGTTTTCTTCTCCGTCTTGGAGGGGGGTCCAATCCGTACTCTGTCCGCGCAACAGTTCCACTTCCACTAGCGGAACTGTCTGAGCTGGTGGTGTTTTGGATGGCGGCGTTGAGAGTTCTGCAAATTTCTTCTCCATCGCCACCTCCACGGCCTTTCCGATTAGCTTAGAAAGCTGCCTGAGGAAAGTTTCGTTCAGCGATCCGCCGTTTGTTGGCGTTGATCCGGTTGCCACTGATGGCTCTGCCCCCTCCGGCCTTGTCGTTGACGGCCCTGTCGACCGCGGCATGCCCCATGGTACGGCGGAACTAGGAGTACCACCTAGTTCCCCCACCAGATTTTGACGTAACCAGTTTGAAGCCATTCAAACTCTCACGTCTTAGCTTAAATTCCCCACAGACGGCGCCAATTGTTTCACCTATAAAATATGACCACGCCTGAAACATGCGTTTTTCCCCGACCTGCACACAAAAACACGTCAGAAAAGGACCACCGGAGGTTTTCTGGTTGAAACCCCTCCGATGCTTAAGTCAGATAAGTGTATAGAGTGTTTCAGTGAACAAGGCAAGGAATGCACCAGAAATGACATACCTCTCTCAGCCTTGAGGCTGAGATAATTATAGTTTTCCTTGGTGGGGACCCCTTCCGGGATCTCGAAAACAAAGGCCGTGAATCAAGGGCCGTTAAGCAACCGATTTTGACAAGTGGTCCCACTTGTTCCCCCTGAGGAGGTCAAGGTAACAGGTCTGCCCTGATCCTTCTCTCCCTCTCTCTCGTAAGTCCGGGTGTCAGACCCGCCTCGATTCTACTCTTTAAAGATTGTTTCGTAGACTATCTCCACCAGGTCTGGACAATTCCTGAGCCGCGGTGATCTTTTCTCCACATACCTCTGACTAGTCCTGAAAAGGCCAGGTCAGGCTTTCTTAAGGACTGGGCTGGTCCAGCCTCTCGTCTTTCCCTCAGCTTCAGATCTACCCCAATCAAGGTCTGGCTACTAATGCCATATCAATAACCTTTGATATAAAATCATATAATTTGACTTATGATTAAATACAAGCACAAGGTCAATGCACACTTGCATATTGTTTCTCAAAATAATATTTTTCAAAAGGCTTATACAAACAGAAAAATATGTTCAAGTAACAAGTGCTTCATGATTTGGAAAATCTCTAAGTTTCCAGCTAAATATATTTTACTCACAAATTCGCACAAACAACACATTATGATTTGAAAATATTCAAACTCCCCAGTTAAAAAAGTTACACTCACCTTCTTTAAAGTTCTTTCCAGAATCAAGCATATAACTACAATAGCTTTACGAGATTTCCGATCAGTACATCAAAGGCCTCGACAATTCCGAATAAAAGCCCACGTAAAGTCCTAAAATATAATATAATTTTAAAAATTATAAATATAGCATATAATAAAGTAATATTTAAGATCCTAAGACACTTGAAAGTGAAACTAATAATTTACAATGCAGAATATGATGATAAGAACGTACGGGCCTCAATTCTTGAAACCTGGAGTTCAAAGGATAAATTTGTAATTTTGGGTACGTCTTACCTAGGAGGATATTATAACGAAGCTATGGTTCAAAACTGAAATCATTTGGAAGTCGTTTGACCCATTTCGGCTCAAAAATAAGAAAGTTGTACGGTTTTGAAAAATTAATAAAGTAATTGAGGTCAAAATGAGATTTTTGGAGCTTTAAAAAGCTTAGTGGGTTAATCTGATATTTCGAAGATACTAATTTGGGGAAAATTTAAAATAAATCAAAACTTAGTTTAGGAGGACTAAATTGAAAGTTAAAGGGGTCCAATTGAAGTTTTTAAAATCTTCAATTGGGTCCAAAACTCTATCTAATTCTCAAAAGCATATCCCTAAATTTTTGACCCATTTCAATTTAGCCCTAAAACTTTCTAAAACCTCCTGCCATGCTCATTTTTTTCCTTTCGTCGGCCCAGCCCCTTTTTGGCGACCACCACGCCATCATCCACTACAACAACAAGCTGCGACAACACAGATACACACAAACGATCACACACAACATATTCACGCACACCCAAAACACACACACAGTCCCAAATTTCACTGGAATCAGAATCATGTTTCTCGTGAAGAGGGTTTTCATTTAATATAAAGTTCATTAAATTCTGACAGTCCGGAAGGCCAGTACGGGCGATCGCCGACAAGCGGCATTTGTGGCCCCGTCACGAATTCTCCAGAATCGGTTCATAAAATTAACTATGTAATTAAATACTAGCTGTCAATACGAACAATTTGATATATAAACAATAATTTTGGACCTTCGATTCACAAGAAAATGGTTTTCGAAATTCGACGGCGCCGGCCCGAATTATGGCAGCGCACAAGAGATTCGTTGGCGTTTTGCTGATGATCCATATCTTTGATCATCGATCCGGAGATGGAGTTTGAAACCTTATGAAAGTGTCTATTTACGGTATAAATTATATAATGATCCAACAGGTGGATTTTTGTTGCGAGGCTGGCAAAATATTGCTGCCAAAAGGTGGTGGAGAGGCATGACCAAAATGAAAGAAGAAGAAAAACTGATCTATCCAAGCTCATCTGATTGATATCTGGGATTATGTACAAGGCAGAGGCGGTTTGGAATTGGGCTTAGTTTATGGGCCCAAATATTTGGGCTGGGCTCAATGGTTTTGGCCTATCTAATTAAATTTAGTTTGAAAATTTTTGGGCCCGATTTAATACAATGAATTAAAATAAGAATATATTATGTGGAAATAGAAAGAATAGAAATAAAAGTCTCTTAACATCTAAAATATATTCCAATAGAGATTTATTGTAATAAAATATTACTATTGAAATGAAATAAAATATAATGATCAAGTTGGTTAAAATAAATTATAGAGTGAATATAGGCGGGCATCACACAACATATCACACACAAATTTGACTTTGTTAAAACAATCCTTGATTTTCAAGTTTCCCTTTTTAAGGGATTGAAGTTGAAGCTTAAGCTGCATAATTTTAGCCCTGTTATAACTAGCAAAATTGGTTCTAAGGCAATTCCATATCTCACTAGCCGAGCTCAGACCAACAGTGGCAACAAGAACACTTCCACTCAACGAAGATAACAACCATGAGACAATCAATTGGTCTTGTTTCATCCATTTAACATACTCAGGATTAACAGTGATACCTGATGACGATCCTTCATTAATCACCTTATTTGGGATAACCTGTTCCCCTTTGACAAATTCTTCCAGTCCATATCCTCGTATGGCTGCTAGGACCTGTTGCTCCTATAGTAGAAAATTACTACCATTCAGTTTGATACTCACCAGCTGGCTTTGTAAGTGAATGGTCTCCACACTTAGTGCTGGATTGTTTTAAGTCATGGCAAATTCCTCTGTTGCCATGACTTGAAAATGAATGGAATTAAAATATGAAGACAAATGGATCAGAGGCAGAAACAACCCGCTCTGATACCATGATAGAAAAATAAGGAGTTCATTGCGAGCTGATATGATAGAACAACGAGCTCATATGTATAGATCTTCATTGATATTTTTCATGCTTTACAACAATGGGTTAAGCGGCTATTTATAGCAATAATACTGATTGAGCTAACCCTAAAATAAGTGGCCTAAAAATGCTACAGTACATCTGACAACGGCTACCTATGATGTGTGGCCAATAATGCTACAGTACATTCAGCCAGCTGTCACGTACTGAATTAGGGATGACATTATCAGATGTAGTGTAGGTTCCAAGTAAACTAAGCGGGCTCTCATGATGACCTCGCATCTGACCTATCAAGTCGGTAGTCATGCGACTTCAAGTGGTCAGGTCGCTGCTGCATGGGCCGATACTCATGCGACCTCATGAAATCAGGTCGCTGCTGCTCGGGTCGCCATTTATGTGACCTCATGGAATCAGGTTGCTGCTGCTCGGGTCGCCATTCATGCGACCTCATGGAATTAGGTCGCTGCTACTCTGGTCGACACTCATGCGACCTCGTAGAATCTGGTCACCTATCAGCTTTAATAGTTATGGAGTGAACAAATGATTGGATGATCCTTAGTTTGATCTACAAGTCCGATAACATATTATGATAATTGTTGAATATATGGGATAAAAAATATGAGTTGATAAACTATCAAATTAGAGTTTCTAGTATAAGAGTTAAGACCTGGTTTGGTTCATATATTTTGGAATTCGTAGAGACGAAAACCATGCTCGTGCAATGGAAGTTTAAAATTTTATTATATAACAGATCCATCTTGTGAACGAATATATTTATACGATAAATAAACGAGATAAAAGCATGAATCCCTTACAGTAAATTCAAGTACGATGTTCAACATTAAGGTATCCACGCAATTAGTTCTCCGACGGCAAGATCCAACTCCAGTGTATTGCTATCGTGAAGAAAGCTAGGAAATCTCACGAACGCTCAAGAACTCCCAATCTCAAAATTAGGACTTATGTTTTCTAAAAACTCTCAGTGTCTCTCAAGTTTTTCATTGTTTACAACTTATGACTTTATGTTATATTTATACTAGGTACATAAGAGAATCTTAATCCTAAAAAGGATTGGACTCGTCCAAGACATGGGCCCAAAATAAGTTTAGCCCAAGTACCTTTATTAATATAACATAGATAATTAAATCCAAATACAATTTAGTTTAATTAAATAACTTCTATCAAATAGAAATTAACATCATAATTATTAACAATTAAATATTACAATTCTAAATTAAATATTTAATACTTTCTTGATACACTTTTAAATCGGAAAACTAAATCGCATATAGTGTGACCCTATAGGCCTTTATATATGACATCAATCCAATGGTGATCCAAACAAAACTCCTAGACGGCTTAGTTGGACGAACTCAATATATAAAGAACATTCACTTTAACTCAGCGAATTATAAACTTTATACAAAGCTTTGGTGAAATTCCTTTCACTCCGAATCACTCGATTAAGCTTGAAATTTATCCAAGTGTCTATCTCAATGGCTTAATCAATTTATCTCATCTTTATTAGTCGACAACTAGACAATACTTCAATTACTATATTGAATATGTCTCTTGCATTGGCCAATGACTTTAGTCGACCTAATATCGAGATTATGAGTGATCTCTCTTGAAATTCCAATCGAGAAATGAATTCTTTCTTGGCTCAACTACCACCTTCATTTACATCATGATGCACCCAACACAAGCCGTATCTACCCCAAAAGGAGTGCAAGCATTGGTCATGGTCAAAGTACATCACTCAGTAAACACGGTGCGTATTGACCTCAAGTCAAAGGATTATCACACACTTTATACACTTATAAGTTTATAAACATACAATAAATAACTTATCAGTAGGGTGTACCAATACTCTCCAAAGTATCCATGTATCCATCATGAATAACTATTATTCACAGTCATGAGACTTACTGCATTCTCTTAAATGTGATACATACCACATGCCGATATATATATTATATTATCAATATCTCAATCTTGATAATCGTTAGTTGTGGCTATTTTAAGAGTAATGTTTTATCAATGATATCTCATCATATCAATGATAAAATTAACTCTACGAGAACATTTATATGAATAATCACAAACAATCAAAATAATAATTCAATAAATGCAATGTCATATATATTACGATATATATAATAATTGTGATCAAGTATAATGTCTTTAAATCTTATTGTCTCTAGGACATTCATCCTTTCAATCTCCCACTTGGCCTAGAGCCAATCACCTATATATCTAATATTTAGGTTTACGAAATGCTCATCATGTTACCCAGAACATGATGACTTTGAGCACACTCTATTTTAATTTCTCCTATATCCACTATCTCCTTGATCAAGTGGTAGCGTCTTAATACATACTTGTTGCTGTTCATGGATCTCAGTTCCTTTGCTAGTGCAATAGCACCAATGTTGTCACAATACAATGATATTGGTGCTAGGAACCACCCCTAATTCCTTAATAATTTATTTATCGAGACAGCTTCTTTAGCTGCCTCTTATGCAGCAATGTACTTAGCTTTGATTTACCGAATCAGCGGCAGTAGTTTGCTTGGAACTATTCCAACTTACTACCTTATCATTAAAAATGAAGACATACCCAAATTGTGACTTGTAGTCATCATGGTATGTTTGGAAACTGGCATCAGTGTACCCAGTAACTGCCAGTTCCTTTTATCCACCATAAACTTAGAAATATTTCTTAGTTCTTCTAAGATACCTAAGAATATTCTTGACTGCTTTCCAATATTCTTCCCCAGGATTTTGCTGAAATCTGCAGTCATGTTAAGTGCATAAGCCACATCTGGCCTTGTGCAAATCATGGCTTACATGATTGATCCTATTGCTGAAGTGTATGGGATCCTTTTCATGCGCTTAAGTTCCTTATCAATAGAAGGACCATCCTTCTTTGATAACTTGAGACCATGACCTATTAGAGTATATCCCCTGTTAGAACTTTTCATATAGAATCGTCTTAGCACTTTATCTATGTACATGGACAGTGATAGCCCCAATGTTCTATTAGGTCTATCCCGATAGATCCTAATTCCAAGAATATAGCAGGCTTCACCCAAGTCCTTCATCATGAAGGTGCTGGACAACCTATCCTTTACCGATTACATGACAAGGGTATCATTTCCAATTATCAATATGTCATCAACATATATAATAATAATAATAAAATACTCCCTCCAGTGCATTTACTATAAATGCATGAATCTTCTTTATTTCTGACAAAATCAAACGATTTGATTGCTTTGTCAAAAAAAATATTCCAACTTCTAGAGGCTTGTTTAAGTCCATAAATAGACTTTTGTAGCTTGCATACTGATTTGGGTTTCGATTCAGATGTAAAACCCTCCGGTTGTATCATATACACTTCCTCGGTCAATTCACCATTGAGGAAAACGGTTTTAGCATCCATCTGCCAAATATGGTAATCATAGTATGCAACTATAGCAAGTAAAATCCTAATGGACTTGATTTTTGCAACTGGAGAAAATGTTTCATCATAGTCAATTCCTTCTTGTTGACTATAACCTTTTGCTACCAACCTAGTCTTGTAGGTTTGTACCTTACCATTTGCATCGATCTTCTTCTTGAAGACCCATTTTCATCCAATGGGTCTAACCCTAACTGGCAAGTCAACCAAGTTCCAAACTTAATTTGTGTACATCGAGTCCATTTCTGATTTCATGGCTTCAAGCCACCTGTTTGTGTCAATGTCTAACATAGCCTCAGTGTAAGTTCTGGGTTCATCATCGTCCAAAATTTCCACGTCACTTTGACCCTCTACAAGGAGGTTTAGTCTTTCCGGTCACCTATGAATCCTAATAGACTTACGAAGTTGGTTATCACGTGTTTGAGTGTCTTGCGTGTTCTGATCATGAGAAGGTTCTTTTATGCTGGATGGTCCAACATTTGAGATTCCTCAGAAGTGTCATCAACATGAACTTCCTTAAGAGGGATTTGTGCAACCATTGTTTGGTCTTCCATTGGTTGCGATGATAAACTTTATATTACTGCATCGGTTCTGTCAATGGTCCTACTGGCTAAAGATTGCCCTCTAAGTGACAAATCTTAACCATAGGAATGACCAGAAGCTCCCACTGAATTCTTGTCTAGGCCATTAGACAAATTTTCAACCTCCATGTCACTTTGTGGTTCTTGAATTTCTTCACGTTCTACCTTATTTCGACTTCTTTCCTTGTAGACATAGTCTTTCTCAAGGAAAGTCGCTTGCCTGGAAACAATGACCTTATGTTCTCCATGAAGATAGAAATAGTATCCTCGTGTTTCTTTAGGATACCCACAAAATAATATTTCTCACTTTTAGATTCCAACTTGTCAGTAAGCATCTTCTTTACATATGCAGGGCAACCCCAGGTTCGCATGTGCGTAAGTGATGGCTTCCTGCCATTCCATTACTCATATGGAGTTTTATTTACTGACTCTGATGGAACTATATTCAGAACATAGATTGAGTTCAGTAATGCATACCCCCATAGGTATGTTGGAAGATCTGAGAAACTCATCATGGATCTAACCATATCTAATAAGGTTCGATTTATCCTTTCAAAAATACCATTCATTTGTGGTGTTCCAGGAGGCGTCCATTGCGATTGGACTCCATGAAGTTTTAAGTAATCGGAAAATCTTTACTCAAGTATTCTCCTCCTCGATCCGATTGAAGAGTCTTAATACTCTTTTCAACTTGTTTCTCAACTTCTAACTTATACTCCTTAAACTTCTAAAAAGCCTCTGACTTGTGCTTCAAAAGATACACATGTCCAAACCTAAAGAAGTCATCAGTAAAAGTAATAAAGTATGAATAACCGCCTCTAAATTGAGTAGGAAAAGGTCCGCATACATCAGTATGAACCAGCTCAAGCACCTCTTTTGCTCATATGCCTTTACCAGAAAATGGCTTGTTGGTCATTTTTCATTTGAGACAAGATTCGCATTGTCCATAAGACTCAAAATCAAATGGTGTTAAGTAGTCTAACTTTCTTAACCTTGCGATTCTTGTTTCATTTATGTATCCAAGCCTATAATGCCATAAGTAGGTGGGATTATTCATATTACTTAACTTTATACGTTTGTTTTGCACATTGAGAATGTCATGACTACAATCAAGAAAATATAAACCATTCACAAGTGGAGCATTTTCAAACAATACCATTATGCGTAAATAAACAATTATTATTAGCAAGATGGAAGGAAAACCCTTCAATGTCTAACATCGGAATGGAAATAATATTCTTCATTATCGATGGAATAAAATAACAATTATATAAATTTAGTCTATAACCCGAGGGTAAATCTAATTTATAAGTCCCTACACGCTCGGCAGCAACCTTTGCTCCATTTTCCATGCGCAGACAAACTTCCCCCGCTCTAACCATTCCTGCTGTCACTTAGCCCCTGCACATTATTACAAATGTGTGAGTCACATCCGGTATCAAATACCCAGCAGCGAGAGTTATTAATAGACATATTTATCCCAATAACAAACATACCTGAGGAGCCGGAAACATCTAATGTTTTCCACTTCTCACAGTCTCTCTTCCAATGTCCTTTTTCTTTGCAATATAAGCACACATCTTTAGCCAATGTTGGCTTCTTATGAGCACCTCCTTTTGGCTTCAAAGTCGTAGGCTTAGGCCCAGCCTTAGTTTTATTTTTCTAGTAGATGTACTCACCATGAGTACAGCTTTGCCCTTTAAGGTGGAAGACTCATATGTCTTAAGCATGTTATGAAGCTCGGGAAGCTTTGCTTTCGTATTCATATTATAATTCACAATGAAGTCTTCAAATGAACTAGGAAGCGAATTCATGATCAAGTTGACTGAGATATTTTCAGGTAGGTTCATTCCAATCAAAGCCAACCTCTCAATCAACCCTATCATCTTCAAAACATTCTTAGATACCTTGCCCCCATCATGAAGCTTGCACTTAAAGAGATCTCTTAGCAACTCATACTCCATAGTTTGAGCTTGTGAAGCATAGAGACTCTTCAAATGCTCCAACATTTCGTAAGGGGCCATGTGTTCATGATGTCTCTGCAATTCCATCGTCATCGCAGTTAGCATGACACATTGTGCCAAAGTTGCATCATACTTATGTTTCCCATGAATATCTATCTCAAACTTGGCATATTCAGGAGAGTTTTTATCAGGAATCTCAGGAACAGGTGTGTCCAACAGATACTCAATCTTTTCCTATCTCAGAACTAAACGCAGATTGCGCAACCAATTCATAAAGTTTTGTCCAGTCAACTTGTTCATTTCAACCAAACATTTCAATGATAAGTTCGACATCTTAACTAATTTGGAGGAAATTAATAGAGCGGGAATTAAAAATCTAATTCTAATTCCTATGATCACAATTATTAACTAATTAACAAGGACTTTAATAATTATCTCCCACTATTTTAACATATTCTACGACCCCACGGTAGAATACGGACTCATATCAAATATGATCATAGTGAGCCAAGATCCATATTCATACTATTACAGCCTCTGCTAGGGCTGATGACCACAGTAGCACAACTGGTAGGTGTCCAAACTAATTATAGACAATTATAACTTTTGGTCGATCGAATCTAATTTCGCCCTTAGTTGATTCTGACGCTAGGGCGACAAGAAAGAACTAAGTGAGTCAACCACATTACATGATCCCAAACATATGCATCTATGAGCAAGTCTTACTCTCGTCGACTGGAGCAAGCACTAGGGTGCAAATACTCATGGACGAAAAAGGTCTCGCACTCACCCAATTATAATGGACAACGCGTTCATCCAAGATGAGACTCATATTTTATTGGGGAATATTTATCGGGGTTTAACAATTAACAAGATCCAATTGAATAGTAAACAATTATTGGGCGCCGCCTACCCATGATTTATAAGCAAACGGTCCGACAAATACTGGGCGCCACCTAACCAGACAATATATGCGGACACTATACTAAAAAGTAATATACGAGCACATAGACAATTATTGCAAGTAGAGGAACAATTCCATAATTAAATTAAGATTCAAAATCTTAATTTAATTTACATTATCAAATAATGCAATAATATAATAATAATCATGGGTTAATCATTTAAATTTAGAAAATTTAAATTCCAAATTTAACTCGATTTCTAAATTATATTAAAAGGTTTAAAATTTAGAAATTATTAAATTCCAAATTTAACTCTTATTTCTAAATAATTTTTAAAAATGCCCTAACTTAGAAATTAATTAAAGTTTAAATTTAAAATTAATTTTTAAGACAATTGTAAAAGATATTTAGTAAAAATACAAATTTTAAAATGTTCACCATAGCCGAACAGCCCCTTAAGATTTTTTGAAAGTTTTAGGGTCCTTTCTGCAATTTTTGAAAATTTTAATAATTACAAATATGCCATTTAGACTTAAAACAGTTTTCTGAAAAGCTTGTGGGGTCAAAACGCAGTTTCTGAAACATTATGGGCAGTCTCGCAGTTTTTTAAAAACTGAGGGCAATTCTGTGATTTTCATAAATTTCCAAAATTACAAATAAGCCCAAAACTATATCAAATTCTCAAAAGTGTTACCCAAGCCCTAAATCGAATTTAGGGCTTTCGATTCAGGCCCCGATTGCCGTCACCGTCGCCACCAGGCTACGGCCCATGATGAGATGAATCTTTCGGCAGCAGAGGCCTGCCGGAATACTCGTCGGAGAGGCCGAAATCGAGCCTGAAATAGGGGGAACGGACGGCCAAACGCCGCCCATCGCCATGCGTCCAGTCGGCCGCTGCTGGCGATCAACGCCTGCCCAGCAGGCCGTCGCACCGGCCACCGGCGTTACCGGCGGGTGGCGCTCCATCGCCGGCGGGGTTCAGCAATTCACGGCGGAAGGCGCAGGTAAGCTTTACGTTTTCAATTCCCAGTTTTTCTCATTTTTTTTAAATAATAATAATTTAATCTAATTAAATTAAAACAAAACTTTTTAATCAAATTAAAACCACTAAACAATAAATTAACCCATGATTAATATTATGAAATTATAAATATAATCGTTGACACAGCCTCAGACTCTGATACCATTGTTGGAATTCGTAAAGACGAACACCATACTCGTGCAGCGAAAGTTTAAAATTCTTGTAGATAACAAATCCATCCTCTGAACGAATATAAATAAACGAGATAAAAGCATGAATCCCTTACGGTAAATTCAAGTACGAGTTCAACACTAAGGTATCCACGCAATTAGTTCTCCGACTGCAAGATCCAACTCCAGTGTAGGACTTCTGTTTTCTAAAAACTCTCTATGTCTCTCAAGTTTTTCATTGTTTACAATTTATGACTTTATGTTATATTTCTACTAGGTATATATAAGAGAATCCTAATCCTAAAAAGGATTGGACTTGTCCAAGACATGGGCCCAAAACAAGTTACCTTTATTAATATAACATAGATAATTAAATTCAAATCAAATTTAGTTTAATTAAATAATTTCTATCAAATAGAAATTAATATCATAATTATTAACAATCAAATATTACAATTCTAAATTAAATATTTAATACTTTTTTGATACACTCTTAAATCGGAAAATTAATCGCATATAGTGTGACCCTATAGGCCTTTATATATGACATCAATCCAACGATAATGCAAACAAAACTTCTAGACGGCTTAGTTGGACGAACTCAATATATAAAGAACATATTCATTTGAACTCAGCGAATTATAACCTTTATACAAAGTTTTGGTGAAATTTCTTTCATTTCGAATCACTCGATTAAACTTAAAATTTATCCAAGTGTCTATCTCAATGGCTTAATCAATTTATCTCATCTTTATTAGTCGACAACTAGACAATACTTCAATTACTATATTGAATATGTCTCTTGCATTGGCCAATGACTTTAGTCGATCTAATATAGAGATTATGAGTGATCTCTCTCGAAATTGCTTATTCACCTCAAGTCAAATGATTATCACACGCTTTATACACTGATAAGTTTATAAACATACAATAAATAACTTATCAGTAGGGTTTACCAATACTTTCCAAAGTAATCAGTTTATAAACATACAATAAATAACTTATCAGTAGGGTTTACCAATACTTTCCAAAGTATCCATGTGTCCATCACGAATAACTATTATTCGCAGTCGTGAGACTTACTGCATTCTCTTAAATGTGATGCAGACCACATGCCAACATATATTATATTATCAATATCGCAATCTTGATAATCGTTAGTCGTGGCTATTTTAAGAGTAATGTTTTATCAATGACAACATTAACTCTACGGGAACATTTATATGAATAATCACAAACAATCAAAATAATAATTCAATAAATGCAAAGCCATATATATTACGATATATAAAATAATTATGATCAAGTATAATGTCTTTAAATCTGATTGTCTCTAAGACATTCGTACTTTCAATATATTCTCATGTTTTGATCTATTCTCTTATATACTTTGTTGACAGTAGAAGACTTTTTTTTATTGGGCTATACATGTTATGCGTTTATTGTGGTGATAAGGTACTCTCTTTGTTTCCTGCTCATTGTTTAAAGAGTTTGTTCTATAAATCTTTTACCTCGAATGGTCTTTTATTTGGCCAAAACCTTAGCATCATTCCCATCCATTAATCTTATAGAAGTTATTATGGCCTTCACTATTAGAAAATCTGCTCCAAATTGTTACTTGGAATACTAATTTTAATTTTTATATTTCTTGAAGTATCTGATATATATATCAATACATTTTTTCTTTAGTAGCCTAAGAGCATTTTTCTTTTGTTTTCTGAAAGTGTTAAAAACCACCGATGTATCCACAAGAACATCTGTTGTAAACAAAACATGCTAAATTATAAGTTTAGAACCTAATAGATAAGTTTAATATCGTCCATTTAACATCGGTTATTTTAAAACCGATGTTAAATGTTTTTCCCATCGGTTGATGTGACAAGTAAAATTCCACATCGATTCATTGAAAAACCAATGTGATTAAAAATATTTCACATCGGTTATTTAAAGAGACGATGTGAAAAATTGTATTTAAAAAATATTAAATACAAAAAATAAAATAAATATAACCTGGCCCCCGTCAAATATCTACCGCTCAAAAACAGAACCCGCTATTTTCTTCTCCATTTTCACCAGCCCCGCTTTTCATCTCCGCTTTTCATCTCCGCTTTTGCCTTCAACCCACTGCCAAAAGGTTCCCATCCGCCCCTATAACCTCCAATATCAACCCCTACCTTAGCTCTCGATTTTCATCAAAAATCACCAAATAACAT
Organism: Phtheirospermum japonicum; assembly: GCA_014905375.1. Classification (NCBI taxonomy): domain Eukaryota; kingdom Viridiplantae; phylum Streptophyta; class Magnoliopsida; order Lamiales; family Orobanchaceae; genus Phtheirospermum; species Phtheirospermum japonicum. Next base: position 810,041 of record BMAC01000037.1, read on the forward strand.
ATAATTTTAAAATCTTAGTTTTGGTCGACGTCTACCACCAACAGCTGAAATAGGCGAAATCAAAGGGCCCCGCTTCGTCTCCACTGAACTCCACCACCACCGTAGCCGATCTCAACGTAATAGCTGTCCTTAGCATCCCACCTTGTAAGTACATATTTTATTAATTTCAAAACCCCCAGTTCATATAGAAAACCTAGATATGAAATTAGGCAATTTAATGGCTTCGGTGGATAATTGGTTTTGGAATATCTTCAATTTGAAGTTTTAAAGTGCTTAAGAAGCTATTTATCATTAAAAATCTAATATATAAGTATACAAAACACTTTAAATTTGAGTAATTATCATGAATAATGACTAGACTTGATTATTTTGTTAAATCTGATGCAAGCATGTATATACTTGTAGAAATTAATTTTATGTGTTAAAAATAAATGCCACACCTAAAGAAATTGAGATGGTGATGACAACACAACTGATGGTTAATTGGAGAAACTTTATTGGATATATGACTAATAGTATTAGTAATCTTTGTTGAACAAAATATGATGGGTTTATAGCTTACAGTATGATGAGAGAAGGCAACTGGAAAAAGATACCATTTGATTTAGGGATGCTTTTTTCTTGTTTCTCCTCGGGCTTCCTAATCCAGAGGGTAATCGTTCTTTCTTAATTGATGTCTAGCCTTCTATTTGAACCTCAACTATTGACGTTTTTTGTTGTTCTTCCAGATTCCTTCTTACATTACAAGCAATGAAATTCTACAGTCAAGAGATCAAGGAGTATGATGGTTCATGGAGCAATTCCTCACGGTACAAAGCCATTTTATAACTCAACTTAACTAAATAAGATATTTTAGCACTATATTTATAATATAGTTTTGTCTTTTGACCAGCGTGTTTTTTAGTAACACAAATTAGAAGTGCTAATAATAACTCAATTAATTAGAAGGTCAAAATATATTAATTAAATGGGACCTTTTTATTCTTATAAAAAAATCTCGTAGGAATCTGCCTGAGGGGGCTTGCGTCTGATTAGTCCCAATAAGAACGTGAAAGTGATAAGACAGTTTCTGAAACCTACAAGGGTAGCTTCTTATGGAGCTGAAATAAGAATAAATGTATCTTTTGCATGAGTCAGAAAGATGCATAAGAATAAATAGTGAGAAAGATGGAATCAAGCTTGGGGATTGTAAACTTAAATAAATAAATGAGAAGATTAAACCAAGTCTTAGAAAATGTAAACTCAAATTAGGTTATGTATTCAGGCAGGCAATCAGACTGCAAGATTTTCTACGACCTTAATGAAGTGTGTAGGATAAGTGACCTAAAAATACATTCATAAATCAAAATGTCATGTAGAGAGGCAAGTAATAAACAAAGCTTTCTTTCGACCTTACATTCATAATCGGATATTTATTCAGAGACTGTTTACATTGGTAATGAAGTTGTTTCAGGATAGTGATGCAGTAGCTTTGTAGCCGAGAGATTGCTAGTGATTCTTTGCAGATTCATTCCCTTATTTTTATGTTTCGTAGTGGTTGTAGCTTTCAGGATAATGGAACTTGTGATCATTAGTTTTATAAATGAACTATAATTTTGATATTGAATTTGTTAAAGTTGGATCAGTGGAATGAAGGTCTAAATTCTTATTTGGAGCACTTGCTTTAATGGTGGTTACATTTTGTATTTTATTTTTCATTTGATCTACATTTTTAGAAATGATGTTGTGGAAAAAAAACAAAAAAAAAAATACTACAAAAAGAGAAACCTGAAGTTGTAAAACCCATATTATGTATTGTAGAAAGAGCAAACCTCAAGCTGCTTGTATTCGTAGTGCGTTTTTCTTAGTTTTGGATGACTTTAAAATTAACAGGGGATTTTTATTTGGTCTATGAATGCTAATACAGATGCTGATGGTTTTTGATCCAGGGTTACGGGACCTTTCTTAAAATACAGGTATACATCTTCTAAAACGAAGAGTCAAAGGATTCCAATCGATCAAGGAATGATTCCAACTCTGTGAAGGAGTCATAGGCTTCTTTAGCTTCCTCCACCCCCTCCCTCTTCATCCGACGAAAGTGTAATCCGAAAGCGTAAGTCGTCTTCACCTCTGTCTATGAATCTGTATGATCCTTTAAATATGTCTCTTACCTTTGCTTGATGATCGATGGTTTATTCTTCCAATTATAGTTTTTTTACTTGAAAATGAAAGATAGGCTTATTAACCCTACGATTGAGTAAAGAATTAAAATTTTGGAAGATGAAAAAACTTTTGTAAAATAAAGTTAAAATTTTTTAGTACAGTTGAATAGAAAATGATAATGTTATAATGGATGACAAAAAATCAAATTGTAGGATTCAATGACCTTGCACGATTAATATACATGTGATTGAGATATCGCTTTATAATTACAAATAATTAAGAGATAAAATTTGTAGATACTTGAAAAAAATTCATTTTCATTAGTGAGATTACGTGATTTTTTGGCGGGAACTTACTGTTTATTAGTGATACATTTTATTTATTTTCTGTGAATTAATTAATTCTACTAAAGTAAATTAATATACATTTTATTATAATCTTCAAATTTGTCTTATATAAATGATTAAATTTGTTTTCGGCCATGGCTGATATTGTAAGGAGGCGCTTTGGTGGCAGGAAGACTTTCGTATAACAAAAACAAATCATCTGCGGGTAGCATTGACTAATCAGCTGATCTGGTATTTTCTCCCCCACCAATTAGGAGGACTTTGGTACTAATCAACTCAAAGTATGTGACTGTAGAAGTGTTTTCAAACTCTCCCCTTTTTTCTTTCTTTTTTTTTTTAAGTGATTCTCCACCTAAGTGATTTTAAGGTTTTAGTTGGAAAAAAATAAAAATCACATTTCAGTGTTTTGCTTCATTTAATCAAATTGAAATTCAATGAGGGGTGCTTTAAAATCTGATTTCGTTTCTGAATTGATTTTTTACACACAATTAATTAACAATCTTCAACCACACATTGTCTTTCGTATTTATTAATCCATTTCCAACTTTTATTTGAAAATTCTACCAACTTTTGATTCTCAACTATTTCCGCTTAAATGCAATAAAATTGACTAAATTAGTTTTTCATAGGGGTGATTAATGATGGCAGTAGGATATAAAATTTTCAAACAGAACAAAAGTTTAGTGTGTTACTTACATCCATTATTTTTGTAGCTCGAACTCCAATTGATTTCTAATTACGGTGAAGTTGTTGGTTTGAACCAAGCCTCCGGTCATTTTCATTCTCTCCTGGCAAGCAGGCTTTCACTTTGTTCCCATTATTGGTAAGGTCTTTTTCCTTTCCCTTTTTTATATTAGTTGTTAAAGCTTTATGCCACTATATGCTTACTAGCTAGTTTGGTGTCCAATTCTTGTTTGAAAAAAAGAATATTGGTATAAATACTAATAATATTACAAACTATTTATTTTGTACAAAATATATATACATTCATACCTCTATTTGAAAATAAAATAAAGTATATTTGAAAATAACGTAAAGTATATATAAAAAAAATAGTATAATCACGAGACGTTCAAATTTACATCCATTGACATCTATTCCTCGTAATTTTAGAATTCTGGAAAGAACAAAAACTTAAAGAATTCTTACTAATTTAAAATACAATATTACACCAATATCAATAATTAAGACCGTGATTATAGTTCCGATATTTAGTTTATTTCTCCAAACATGAACCACCAATATCCATCCTACTCTTCGATTTTTTAGCTTCTACATCACTTTTTTATCCTTTGCCACCCACACTCTTTTTCTTTTCCTCTATTTGAATTTCTCATTTGAATCCCTCTTGTATTAAGTTTAAAAATACAAGAAAAGAGTCTGACTAACTTTTTTTTTATATTTCCTTAAATCTACAAGAAATGGATCAAAGTTTGGTGAATGAAAGTCGCATAAGTGAAAAGTATGAAAATGGAGTTGAGTTTTTTTTAGAATTTGCTAAACAAAATCAATTAGAACCTGGGGACAGGTTTTTGTGTCCTTGTATCAACTATTTGAATGGGAGACGACATGAAACCTACAAGATTTGAGAACATCTTCTTTGTGATGGGATAAATAATAATTATACATTGTGGATATGGCATGGTGAAGTTTTATACATTCCAACCAAGCAGACTATGCAAGCTTCTGCCGAGCAAACTCATGTAGATGTTGACGATCAATTCAGGACATGATATGCAATGTTGGGCAAGAATCCTTTCAGGGAGCACATGTGCACGACATCTTGAAAGGTGATTCCGAAACACATTTATATCTAAGGACTAAAAAATTCACACGCTTATTGGCAATGTTAAGACTAGTCAATATTAAGCCAAGAAATGGGTGGAATGATAAAGGCAGGGCCGGCCCTAACTTCCGGGGGGCTATAGGCGAAATTATAATTGGGACTCAATTTAGATTTAATTTTAAAAAAGAAAGAAAAAAATATTCAACACTTCTGTAAATAATGACACATTATCTTGAACTCAAACATCAATGTTCTCATATTTTTTGAAGCAAAAATATGACTCTTCACATCTCTTTGGAAAGAATGATTGGAGCCTATAACAAATGACAAGATTATTTAACTATTTATGCCTCTAAATAAAAAAAAATCACATAATATATCTTATTAGTGCTAACTACTTATTTCCATTGTTCATGAATATCAAAAGTTAATTAGAATGATTTAAAAGGATAATTTCCAAAAAAATAAAAATTGAAAAAATAAGATGAAAAATGTTCTGAAAGTGAAATAAAAAACATGAATAATCATTTTCAAAAGATGAAAGTGCAATATAAATAATTGAAATTTCAAATGTCATGTAAGAAGATGGAAAAAAATAAAATTTCACGTTTTAATATTTTTAATCATCATTTTTTTTCATATATATATATATATATGAATTTGGGCCCCTCAAGATTGGGGGCCCTAGGCCCAGGCCATCTATGCCTATACTCAGGGCCGGCCCTGGATAAAGGCTTCACCGAATTACTTGCAGTGTTGAAGGAGATGCTTCCATAAGAAAACACTTTTTCGAGCCAACACTGAGGCAAAGATGATATTATGTCCGATGGGTATGGAATACAAGAAGATACTTGCTTGCCGTAATGATTGTATAGCGAAAAAAGTTCGAGTCATTGCATGATTACCCTAGGTGTGGGGTATCACGGTACAAAGAGAGGTCTAGTGATTGTAGTAGTGATGAGAGCACAAAGTGGTCGCCAGCAAAAGTGGTATTGCATCTTCCCATAATTCATAGGTTTTAATGATTGTTTTCTAATTCAGAAGATGCAAAAAACCTTACATGCCAATGAGAGAAAATGCGATGTCCAGTTGCAACATCCGGCTGATTCCTCTCCGTGGCAGGAAATTGATCGTTTATTTCCATATTTTGGGAGTGAGGCAAGAAACCTTGGGCTTTGAATTTCTACGGATGGAATGAATCCATACAGTACCTTAAGTGGTCAACATAGTTCATGGCCTGTCTTGCTTGTAATTTACAATCTACCTCCTTGGTTTTGCAGGAAACGAAAATCCATTTTGTTATCTATGATAATTTCGAGTCTAAAATAACCTGAAAATGACTTAGATGTTTATCTAAGTCTTCTAATTGAAGACTTGAGAAAGTTGTGGGAGGAGGGAGTTGACATGTTTGATGGGTACCTAAGACAAAGTTTCAAGCTGCGTGCTCTCTTATTCTATACCATTAATAATTTTCCAGCATATGAAAACTGGAGCGGTTATAGTAACAAGGGTCATCTCGCATGTCCTATATGCGAAGAAGGCACGAGTTATCTACCACTAAAACATGTGGAAAAATTGTTTACACTCGATATTGGAGGTGGCTCATACGTAATCATCCATATCGTAAATTGAAAAAAGTTTTTAATGGATGCCAGGAGGATGGAATTGCGCCGACACCACTTATCGGTGAGCAAATTTATGATCGGGTGAAGGACATCAATACTATCTTTGGAAAGACCCAAAATAAGGCTACTGAGAAAAGTGTGGAAGAAGAGGTCGATTTTCTTTGATCTCCCATATTGGCGCGAGCTAGATGTCAGACATTGTATAGATGTTATGGATGTGGAGAAAATGTGTGTGATAGTGTAATCGACACACTTCTCAACATTAAAGGCAAGATGAAAGATAGTGTGAATGCTCGGCAAGATTTGGATGAGATGGGTATGCGTCCATATTTGCATCCGAAATTAGTAGGTGGTCGAACATGTTTGCCCCCAGCATGTCATACTTTGTCCCGAAAAGAAAAAAAGTTTATGAGTGTCTACGGGGCGTGAAAGTTCCACAGAATTAATCTTCAAATATTCAATGTGTTGTCTCAATTCAAGACCTTAATTTAGTTGGCTTAAAGTCTCATGATTGCCATGTTTTGATGCAACAACTCCTAGCCATGGCTATACGTGACATTTTACTAAAAAAGGTAAGATATGCCATAACTCGCCCGTGTTATTTCTTCAATGTTATATGCAATAAAGTAGTTGACCCTTTGAAGGTGGATGAGCGGGAAAAGGTGGTGGTGGTTATATTATGCCAATTGGAGATGTATTTCCCCCTTTATTTTTTGACATAATGGTTCACTTAATTGTCCATTTTGTGAACGAGATCAGAGTGTGTAGTCCAGTTTATTTAAGGTGGATGTACCAAATTGAGCGGTACATGAAGATCCTCAAAGAGTACATAAAAAATCCATCTCATCTAGAGGCTTCTATTGTTGAAAGATACATAGCTGAAGAAGCTATCGAGTTTTTTACCGATTACATGGCACAAGCCGAGTCTATAGGGCTTCCTAAGTCTCATCACAAGGGGAGAGATGCAGGTAAGGGTACACGAGGTGTTGGTGTTCATACTAAGAGTCGTGAGGAAGTGCTTCAAGCGCATTTTTATATATTGAACAACACAGTCGAAGTTCTCCCTTTCTTATAAGCTCACAAAAATCTTGTGAAGATTAAAAAAACCCCGGATGAATGAAACATCATTACAAAACAAGCATAACAAGACTTTCTTGAAGTGGTTCAAAGAGAAAGTTGTTGCTGATGGTAATACCTCTGATACGTTAAAGTGGCTAGCACATGGGCCTAAGTTTGATGTCATAACTTGGCGTGGATATGATATCAATAACTACTCCTATACAAAGTCACAAATGACAAGAGTATTGTGCAAAATAGTGGGGTTACTCTTCAAGCTGAGGCGATGCACTTTTCTAGTTCAAAAGATAAGAAACCCTGTTACGACATTCATAAGTTACTTTGGAGTCATTGACAACATTTGAGAGGTTGACTATGTTGAGTTTAGAGTACTTATTTTAAGTGTAAGTGGGTTGATAATAACGCTGGTCTGCAAATTGATGAAATGGGATATGCGTTGGTAGACCTTCATAAGTTAGCTCATAAAAGAGCCTGTCATCATGGCATGTCAGACTAAACATGTGTTTTATATCAATGATCCGTGCGATAAAAGATTGTCGATGGTTCTTCATGGAAGAAGCATGGACGGTGCTCATGCAAATATAGAGCCAAGTTTTGATAACTTCAAGGTTCTCTCTTTCTCAACACACATGTCGACTATTGAAGATAATGAAGTGGATGATGTACATGCCAATTATTATGATCACGACGAGGGCACAGGGAGAACACTCCTATCTGACCGGTTCAGTAAGATATATTTTACCTTTCTAATTTTCAAGAAAAAATAATAATATATATAATAATACTTATAATGAACACATTTCATGTATTTAGAATTGAAATAAAATAATATATTATATATAACTTTAAACGTGGAGGTTAAATCAATAATGATGTTCATTTTGTCTTTTGTCTTTTTAATTTTCTTATATAAAGCCATGTGGAAATTTCTACAACGTTTAATAAGATTTGTTTGTATTAACCAAATAAATTTAATTGGATTTCTGATTCAATTTTTATTTTATGTTTGTGTGATTGTAGTTCATATTTTTATTGTTAATACTTATTTATATTTTGTTTTTTGGTTTACAACCTATGCTATGATTCAATCTCTATTGAGGACTCGCTCCATTTCTCCTCCACAGAGTACGTCAAGAAAGATTAGACAATCCACACGGTGTAAAGTGATTACGAATCAACGCGTTGTTGGGGAAAATCAACCCCTGGGTTTCGACCTCATTACAGGAAAAACAATAAGAACTAATCAAGTGAAACTCATTAAGTTCTTGCTCGAGACAATGTTTCCATTTTGTATGAGAAGTGGAAAATTGTACCCGACATCACTAAGAAATTAATTTGGCTTGATGTTTTGGTATTTCCACTAGCTCCTCATTTTTCCACATCTTCACATTTATTTATTTGAACCATATTATTATTATTATTGTTGTTGTTGTTGTTGTTGTTGATATTGTAGGCGAAATTCGATATCAACAATATTGTAGGATTTAAAAAGAGAGTATTGCAATCTGTGGGTGTGAAATAGAGGCAGTTTAAACCAAATTTGATGAGCGAGTGGGTATTGGGTGAAAAGAAGGGCTTATCTCCTTGTGAAAAGTATAATATCGCACCAAATGAGTGCGAGGAATTTAAAATGAGTCGATTGGACACTGCTTGGGAGGTAAAATTTTGGATATTATATATTACATAATAGTCACTTTTTGTCTTAACATGCCGCTATTTAAACTTGGGTTACAATCTGACATTTATGTGCGTCGTTTGCATGTCTATTCCATATCTTTATAGGTGGGCGATTTGCACGTTTTAAAAAGCAGTATACCATATGAATTTAATTTTCTACCTATAGTTGATCCATGTATTGATGTTAAATCTGTTGACGAATGATCTAGACATACACTAATGGATCTTAATTTGACATACCTGGAGACAATCCCTTGTTAGCAAAATAGCTGCGACAATGATGCCGATGTTAATTGTCGTCTAATTATCACAATATAAAACATCTATCCAGAGCCTGTTACAAAGCCAATGCACAATGTCAAGTTTCTATTTTATTTTATCTTCATTTCATTAAAAGAAAAAAAAATTGAAATACCAACCCAAGACATCAGCTATTATCTAACCCCAGTGTGGCAAGGAAAATGACAAGCAATTTCAGCATAGAGTTTTTCAACACCTTCTCAATCTCATGGATTAAAACATTATTGCGGACCATTTATTTCATTGCGTTACTAGGATGCAATTTTAGAGGTAATGATTCAATTTGTATGTAAAACATATAAGATTAACAAAACCACAAACAACTAAGGGAACAAATTACTACTCGTATCATCTCGTCTCTTTAGCAAAACCATCCAGAACTCAGAAGCATCTCAGTCTTTGCCACGTGTTCATACTTTAATAATCTTTGTTATACTTCGTAATGGGACCTCCGTGAAATTTAGGGGGCGGAGGAGTAGGAATAACTGTTTTTATTTCATCATTCATACACATTCACTTAATTAAGTCAGTAACAAAGAATTAGTTATTGGTCATTCATTTTCATTCAACATAAGACAGAGCTAGAGCCGGCCAGCAAATATTCGCGAAACATATATCACAAGCAAGAGTGTAAATTTGTAGGTTTGTGATTTTGAAAATAAGTATCAGTATATAATATTATTTTAAATGTTAACCAACTCTGAAACCAATATCAACCAGAGTTTAACTAAAAATATGCAGCGGAAATTTAAACTCAAGAACACAGCAAATTAAATTCAGTTCACAAGTAAAAGTATTTGTGAACTTGATTGTACAAACCAGAAAACTATATTATTTTCTTTGTTCACGATCAATACAAAAAGATAAGAAGTAATATATGAAAACTAAAGTATCAAACATGTGATACTAAATACTTGTCGACTAGATGAAAAGATCTTCTCCGTTGGTCATGCAACTTCGAAAAACTTGTTGATTTCGGACAGTGGCTCTAAGTAGCTATCTTGCTAGTGTTCTTCCTTGCCGTGCGTCGCCTGCTGCTTTGTTTCTTGCGTCTCAAAAACCTTGCGTCTCTCTTTTTCTTTTCGTAGGGATAAGTCGTGTATAAGAGAGATATCTTTCTCTTGTGTCCTTATCTTGTCTTAAATAGACAAGAGTTCTAGAGTCCTAAACTTGGTAGACAAGTTAAACAAGTCCTAAACACAATCTAAGAAACTAAATAAAATCTTAGACACAATTTAGGAAACAAATCTAAAGTCCTAACTCTAGTTGCCTAATATATTTTGGGCCCAAGAAAGGCAAATAACAAAATAAAGAAATTCCATAAATAAATTTCTCAACAATCTCCTCCTTTTGCCTTTTTGGACAAAATAACCTAGACGCGCAATAAAAGTTTCAAGGACTAAAAACTCCCCCTAAACAAATACTCATTGTTTAGAACAAACAAACCACAAATCAATCAATGGCTCGAACCTCATCCGCGTCTCCTACATCTTCTCCCCCTTTTTGTTCTGAAAGCAAAAGAGACTCAACAAACTATTCCCAAAACGCCTGCAACTGGTCAACGTGGTTATCAAGCAAAGTAATCTGGGCCCGAATAACCGCAACAGAAAAATGTACTATGTTGGTATCGGTAGTCAGTAACTCCAGAACAGTCACCAAAAGGAACATCAGCTTGAACAGACGCCTGCCATGGGAGATCAATAACTCGGGCTCCCGCCATGTGCTGACCACGCAAAAAGAACGAAAACATCAACTGGAACTCGGCACTCAGCAATCATACCCCGGTGATGGTATTCAGAGAACAAATCCTCAACTTCGCTCGTTAGGAATCTCGTGTAAATTGGTTCCATGTATTCAATCTCAACGGCCTGAGATGGAGCTTCATCAGAGGTATCAGAATAATCAGAGGTAAATAAAGGAATCTGTGCACTTACAGATGAAACATATCAGAATTAAAGCTGGAAGGTCAAATTGGAACAGCAGCGGGTGATGTTAGGTTTGGTGACATAACACCAGAACCAACATCGAATTTCTGGGCAGCTTTAGAACTTTTCTTCTTGGGCTGTGGGTGGATTTTTCTTATCATCTAGACGCACTGTCTCTTTTCGGTGAGGAGTAGTTGACTTGGAGAACCTTGGCTTTGCTGTGTGAGAGTTTGACATCCTGCAAGAGAGTGGGAACAACTACAAGGACAAGATCGAGTGACGTAGGCAGTAAAATTGAGAGAGAAAAAGAAAAAAAAAACTTAACTTCCTAAATTGGATTAAAAAGTATGCGATAGAAGTAGGAAGAGGAAAAAAAATAAAAATAATAACTCTCCCACTATGACAACTACTTCTTTTAAGACCCAAGAATTTTCTTTCCTTTAAAACAAGCTCACTCTTTCTCAAAATAAGTGATTAACATGTATTTGTGGTTATTTTTAGTAGTATTTTAATTTCTTTTTATTATTGTTTTTGGTATAAGTTGGATAATTTAAGCTTAATTTCGTATATTTGGACTTCCAGCTTATTTTACCGTGTTTTGATCTAAATTGATGCAAAATAAGTGATTATTTGATGTTTTTCACTTTACAGCTAAGTAACCGGGAGAGTTCAACGCATTAGAGATAAATTACAATGATCGAGAGATGAGGATCGAGCTTTCCGGCGAAAAGTAGCAAGTTTTTGGAGTTAACGGTTACAATCATAACCGTTAGCCATAACCGTTAGGAGCAAGCAAGGAAGACAAAAATAGCAGTTAACGATTACTGCTAACGGTTACTATAACTGTTAGTTGGTAACCGTTAGCAGGGCCCAGAAACAGTAGACAGGCTTGCGGCCCAAGTCACGGAAAAATCTATAAATACCATCACTAATCCGAATTCCGGGTGTGTGTGCACGTACTTTTCAACCCTAAAAACTTTCCATAGCATAATCCTAGGGTTTGGAGATGGGAAACAACAAAAAAAACGTGAGGATTGAAGAGCGACCAAGAATCGACGACGAAGAAGGTTTCGAGCCGTTCGACGTCGATCAAACATAGAAGTTCGTTCCGCTGCATTTACTCTTCGGAATAGCCGAAGTACTTTCAGTTCCAGTAGCTATAGCAAGTAATCTGAACCTTTTAATTAGTTTTCATAGTTTTAATCTTAGTTTTCAAGTTTTCGATAATAGTTAGTTTATGTTCGTATCGTTTGGATTCGCTGAACGTATTTAGTTTATTAATCTTAGTTTATTTTCAGTTTTTCATGCTTATTATTGGATGTTCGATGTTTTGTTTGGTTGAAGATTATTCATGCGTTGAATTCGCTTAGTTTTCGTAGTTAGCCGTTAGTTAACCGTTATATGATTCTGCTAACCGTTACTATTAGCCGTTAGTCAAACAGTTAGCCGTAACAGTTAGCTGTTAGATTAGTATAACCGTTAGTTGATTGAATTGATTTGTTAGAATTCAGTTTCTGTAATTTGATTCAGTTTCCCATTCTGATTAGTTTTCAGCATCTGTTTCTTAGTTTTCAAATTATTTAGTTTAAATTATTTATTTAGTTAATCATTTAGTTAATTAATCTAGGTTTAGTTAATTTAGTTTAGAACTTAATTTAGTTAATCATTAGTTTAGTTTTCAGTTAGTTAATTAGTTTAAATAATTTAGTTAATTTAGTTGATAATCAAGAATAAGTAATTTAGATTTAAGTTTTAAATCTTGCTTTTTAATTTAGTAGTTGTTAATTGAAAATTCAAAATAAACCCCAAAAATAATTGAACGACTTGCTTTTGAACAATAATCTTAATTCTGAATCTTGTTGTCCCTGATATTCGACTCGAGTCAGCTTTCCACCCTACAAGTGTACTCATACTCTTGCGAGCAAGCTTGAATGTTTTATTAGGGTGCATAAAAGTTTGGTTCAATAAGACACACGATCTTTATGCTTAAATAACCCACTATCTCTAATTTGGAGATTAAAAACCACAAATCCCAACTACAAATTAAAACCGAAATGGAGCTAGATTTTTATAAACCATCACCATAGTTGAACAAAGCCTTTGCAAAGCAATTTTTCACTCACCAAATCAACCCCTTATTACCTGTCCAATCCTCGAATTTTAACACCACTGAAACACTTGGTTAGCAAGATTCAAAACAAGATTAAGAAAATTCAGGAAAGACACAAGCACGAGCAACAGAACACAAAGCAAAATGACATCTTCTCAAAGTATGAATGTCCTAATTGATGCCTAAAAATCATGACCTAAAAAGGTTAAAATTACAAATTATGGTTTTAGTGACTTGATCATTGTTGCCTTTCATGACTAATGACATTATAACCAACATTACTTTAGGTGAAGTCAATGAAAATAGACCCCTTAGCCTAAGTCAATGACTACGTTAAAATCACTCAATGAGGTGAAATTTAAAGATTGGATCCTTTTTAATCCAGATTTTCTTCATCTTTTTATAGATTTGAAGAGAAATGGCTTATCTTCAGCAATTGCTGTTAACACCTCTTATTTTTAGACCTGGGAGAAAATCATTTTCTGCGAAAAAGTTCCACAATCACCTAATTGAAGAGGTTAGTCTTTTTGTCATCACTTTATTACAACACATGGCCTTATTTCACTTTCAACCAAACTCAATGCATTCAGATTATGTATGAAAAAGAAAATAAAAATGCATGCAAAAGTATAAAGATGTTGTGACTGATGTCAGTTTGGGGTGTCACAACATCAAAACCACCATTGACTTAAACAATGCACATACCGAGATCTCTTCTCAAACGAGAGAAGGTCTCTAAATCTAATGCCTTTGTGAAGATGTCAGCAAGCTGATTGTCTGTTCCTATATGCTCAAGACTAAAAATCTTCCTCTCAACCAAGTTTTGAATAAAGTGGTACCTTATGTCAATGTGTTTGATTCAAGAATGCTGGATCGGATTTTTTCTAGATATCAATGGCACTGGAAGTATCACAGAGCACAATCAATATTCTTCTATGTAGAACGTAGTCCTCTATCATTTGGTTCATCAACAATAACTATGTACAAGCACTTCCAGCTGCAATATACTCGGCTTTAAGAGCATCATTTACACGCTTGGGCTCTGTTTTGGCAAGAAACAAAGATTCTCGAATTTGAGAGCAGTTAGTAGACAAGAAAACAAACATTACCATCTCTTTGAAGTTTATTTGTCGCTTTCTTGTAGTTCTTTCATCAAGATCTCCAATGATTTGGCTCATAGGATGATTCTTCTGAATTCTTGAGGGAATATTTCTCTGATGTAAGTCAATGGGTTCAGCTGGATCTTCTATATGTGGATCAGAATCTGATTCTGGATCATCCTGAGTAGATGTTGGTTTGATGTTGTGTTCCCAGAACCATCACCGATACCAACATCACTCGTTTTTCCAGTTTCAACAGCTGCCCTTTCATCTACACCAACCGTGACATTATCTTGAGGATTTTGATCATAAACCAGATCATCATCCTCAGCAGGTTTAAAACCACTCATCAAATCATCAAACTTGACGTTAACCGACTCAATCATGCAACGCGTTCTAAGATTAAACAATCTATATGCATGACTATTTCGAGAGTATCCCATGAAAACACATTTATCACTCTTTGAGTCAAGTTTTTAAAGATGATTTCTTCCATTTAGCACATAACAAATGCACCCAGAAATATGAAAATAACTCAAATTTGGCTTTTTGTCCATCAATAATTCATAGGGAGTAACACAAGACCCTGGTCTAAAATACACCTTATTAATTATATGGCATCCAGTGTTCATTGCTTCTGCCCAAAAACGTTTAGCAGCCCCATTTGAAATAAGCATAGTCCTAGTCATTTTTATGAGAGATCTATTTTTGCGTTCGACTATCCTATTTTGCTGGGGGGTGATGGGTGAAGAAAATTCATGAGTTATACCAACTTTGGAACAATATTTTGAAAAGGATGCATTCTCAAATTATTTCCCATGATCAGACGTTATTCTACCTATACTCACACAAAACTTACACACAACCTTTTTGCAAGTTTTTTAAATGCTTCGAAAGTCTCGGATTTTTCTTTTAAAAACTCTACCCAAGTAAAGCAGGAAAAATCATCTACAATCACAAGAACATACCTTTTACCACCAAGGCTCTCAACTTCAAGTGGTCCCAAAAGGTCCATATGAAGGAGTTCAAAACAATATGAGGTAGTGAGGCTTTGTATAGTTGGATGTGGCACCCTGACTTGCTTCGAACAGTTTTAGTGTTGAGATTAGGTAATCCGATCACAGCATCCTTTTTGACCAATCTTTCAACATCTTGTAATTAACGTGTCCGAGCTTTTGATGCCACATCTCGGCATCACTCAGTTGGGACAGCTTGCAGAACATGTCGCCATTAATTTGGTAGCAGTTGTCGGAGGTCCTGTGACCAGTAAGGATGCAAGTTTTGCTCTCGTCATAAACTTCACATTTTTTATGAGTGAAACTAACACTGAAACCACCATCGCACGGTTGGCTAATACTAATGAAGTTCGCAGTTAGGCCTTCAACAAGTAACACGTTCTCGAGCTTCGCAATACTAGGGACATGAAGAGTTCCTTGGCCAATGATTTGGCCATTTGCACCTCCACCATACTTCACCTTTCCTCCATGAAATTTGACAATATCCGAGAGGAGATCTTCCGAGCCGATCATGTGCTTAGAGCATCCACTATCAAAATACCAGGCTCCAGGGATGTGAGACTTCAGAGAGGAATAGATCATGTTGCATTTGATCTCGTTCTTTTTGACCCAGACCTGCTTGACTCTGGTGTTAGTTTTGGTGTTGGGAACAAAGAAACTGTCACGGAAACCAACACGGAACTCAGCAGTCAGCTTCGAGCTTTTAAAATGAGTTTGCTTGCCAACAAGCTTCCAGCATTATGGTCGTATGTGACATGCTTCACCACAGTGATGGCATACGTATTGTCAACTTCTCCTCTTGTGGCGTTTGGTCGACTTCACCTTTTGACTTGAATCTGGATTTTGAACATGCTTGTATCCAATCTCGTGTTTTGAACAATCCAGGATACTAGATTCCAGAATCTCATCCACCTTGGCCTTGCCCTTGTTGAGGTTTGTCAGGGTTTCTTGGACCTTCTTCAACTCGGTCTTTACTCGTTCTAGCTCATCATCCTTTTTGGTGAGGGATGAGTTGGTCATCCTTTTCCTGATTCAGTTTGTCCACCTCGATTTTAAGATCCTTGACTTTGAGTACTTGTTTTGCCCAACTAACAAATAATTGTTTATGCTCAATGCTCATCTTCTCGTACTCGTCAAGAGATTCATCATCCTCTGCATCTATAGTACCTAGAAAATAAGGATCGATATACTTAGTACGTCAAGTAACCCGCTCTAGATGCCAACTGTAAATTTGTAAGTCTATGGTTTTGAAAATAAGTATCAGTATATGATGTTGTTTTCAGTGTTAACCAACATCACCCAGAGTTTAACTAAAAATATGCAGCGGAAATTTAAACTCAAGAACACAGCAAATTAAATTCAGTTCACAAGTAAAAGTACTTGTGAACTTGGGTGTACAAACCCGAAAACTATATTACTTTCTTTGTTCACTGATTAGCGTAGATTTGTCCTTATTTTTATTAGCTTTTTAGTTCGTTTTTCTTTTTGTTTTTGGTATAAGTTGGATGATTTAAGCTTAATTTTGTATTTTTATAGTTCCAGCCTATTTTACCGTATTTTGATCATAATTAATGCAAATAGGTGATTATTTGTTGTTTTTCACCTTACATCTAAGTAACCGGAAGAGTTCAGCGCGTAAATAGATGAAGTTCGATGTTCAAAAGTGGAGAATGAGCTTTCCGGTGAAATGAGTAGCAGAAAAATCGAGAAAAATGAGACAAAGCCTCAGTAGCGTTGATCGACGCAAGCGTCAACGTGAGTCCCTGCCCGTGACGATCGACGCTCTGTCGACGCATGGCCGACGCAAATCTCTGAAGCGTCGATCCAAGAGTGCGTCAGTCGACGCCAAGTCGACGCAACTCTCTCTTGCGTCGATGCATGTCCGCGTCAGTCGACGCCACCGCCCAGTCGACGCCGAGAGCCAGCCTGCGTCGATCGACGCTGCGTCGACGTGACGGCCAGAAATGCGTTTTTAGGATTTTTTGTGCGCCAAGACATGCTATATCTATATACACCCTTCATATTTCTGATTTTTGGAAGGGACACGACTACTTAGAGTATTTGGGCTTAGAATAAACACCGTTCCACATCTCATAACGAGATCTGAAGACCGAGATCAAGGATCGAAGAACGACGAGTCCGAAACTTCAATTTCACGTTCGGTATTCAATCTTCGCCCAAGATCAACGTTCAACTCTGGAGTAGCTGGAGATTTCCATCGCTTTTATTAGTTTCAATAAGTATTCTAAACTCTTAGTTAATTACGAAATTATTTTCCTAGTTAATTACTTAGTTAAATTCTTAGTTAATTCTAGAACTAGTTTAATTAGTTTAATCGTTTCATGCTTGGATATTGGATTTATTTAGTTAATTTATGCGAGTTGATTTATGCTTAATTATTCATTTTAGATTCGTATGATACACTTGCTTCGTGATAGATTCTTATATTCATGCTCTTAGATTCGTTGCTTTTATTTCCTAGTTCTTAAGTCGAATAATTTAAGTATTGCTCGTAGTTGATAATTTAGTTTACGATAATTAGTTCGATTAGTTTTAAATTCAAATTTGTTTTAGTTTAATGATCAAAACAATTCTTCAAAAAAAACCCGATGTATATGTATTTATATTATTAATTGAGAAAAACATCTAGAGACCGAACAGTTGTTTCCTCGAGAGAATTGACTAGAGTCAAACTCACCGCCCTACAAGTTCCTCGTACTCTTGCGAGCAAACTTACGTGTTTTTAATTAAATATCTTAAAAGGGGTGCACAAAAGTTTGGATCAAAATTTTGGCGCCGTTGCCGGGGAAGCAACGAGTAGGAATATAAGATGTTTTTCGTGTCATTTTCTTTTTAAGATTATTAGTTTCTTTTTATTTTTATTTTCGCACTTGGTCTTTGCCATTTGGTACGTTGATGTGTTGTTGAGTTTATGCAAGGAAGGCGATCACTTCAACACGACCTTGCACCATTCATTGACAACATCCACCGTTCAAATCCACCGAGACCAAGACCCATTTTTATTTCTGAGAACAATTCTTCAGCAGCGACTGATTTTGTTTGCGACCAAGTTCCCGACACAATGTTGGTAGCACATTCGATTCGGAACGGCGATTCCCCACCAAGATCACCACCACGTCCCATTAGAAACGGGTATGGTAGTGAACCAATCGTTTTGCAAGGACAACCACAACCCCGAGCCTACTGGGCTAATTACCAGCATGACGTGGAGAACATGAGACGAGACGTGTGGAGAAACAAAAGAGTTGACCAACAGCACAACATAGTCCATCACCATCCCAACGTGGCATATATGAAGCAAAACGAAGAAAGGAACGATGATCTCAATCGTCAACGCAACATCGAGAACATGCCATTCAGAAATGAAGATTTTTCTTCAGCATAACGATCATGCTAACAATCATAGACACGTGAATGATTGGTTGGCACATCAAAACCATGGTTACGAACAAGACAATTTTGAAGGGCGATACGAGCGCGACAACGATTACTGAAGAAATGCTTATGACAACCGCTACGAAAGAGCTCAGCACTAAGTTAGAGAACCAAGGGGAGATAGAGCACCTAGACAGCGCGACTTGGCACGTCCGAAGGTTGTACCTTTTAGGTATGCTATTGTTCTTGGACCAACCGCAAGAGAAGTGGAGATCAAACCACACCAACTTAATTTACTCCCGACTTTTCACGGAGGAGCCCATGAAGACTGATGAGGTTGGAAGATTTGTGGTTCATGGTCGTAACCAAGAGGAGGTGCAAATGATTTATTTCCCGTATAGCATGAAGGACTAGGCGAAGTCATGGATACTGTCCCTAGAGCCTGGTTCATTAATTGACTGGGATATGATCAGCGAGAAGTTTTTAAATCAATACTATTCAGCACAAACAACAGGGCATCTTCGGAGGCAAATTGCCACCTTTAAACAATTGGAAGGAGAGCTATTTCATGAAACTTGGGAATGTTACAAGACATTTTTGCAGGCTTGCCCCCACCACAACTATTCTCCGGAGATGACTAACCAATTTTTCTTCGATGGTTTATTGGACCATGGGAAACGAGAAGTAGAGATAGTGGCAGGAGGAGACTTCGGAGACTTGACAGCCACAGAGGCGAGATGAGTATTGGAAAAGCAAAGTGAGAAATCTAGACAAATCAACTCTCGGCCTCGTAAAATGAAGGTTCATGAGATTTCCATTCCCGATCCTGATTTAGATGACGGCAAGTTAGTCAAGGCGAAATGTGAGGAGATATTTGACGAGAAATTAGCTGCTTGGAAGGCCGAGCGAGCTAGCAAGGCCGCTGCACAGAAGATGGCCGCAACATGTAACCAATGCGGATCTTCCCAGCATCTAGCTGACATGTGTCCCAACAATATTGAGCAGCAAGAAGACGTTAATGCAATTCAGAATATACGAATCAAAATAAATACACTCCGCAACGTGATAATCCTCTCTTCTAGTGGGGCCCAGGAAATCCAAATTATATGCCACCCGATCCGCAATATCCACCACCACAACATGCTCAAGCACCATTCCCACCTCCACAAAATAATTTTCATACGCAAGGGCAGGTGCCTACAATAGTTCAGTCAACGGATCAGCTATTGGTTTGGCAGCAGAATCAAGTGGTCAAGACTCTTAAAAATCGAGATGGACTCACTGACGTTAGAAACAAAATCACTGACATGAAGAAGTTTATCCTTGAGAATACAGCTGGGCAGAGGAAACTTGAAACAGCAATAGGCCAATTATCGACTCACCTAGCCAAACTCTCGGACGAAAAAGGTAAACTTCCAAGCCAAGAAGAACAGGCATCGGCAGTTCATGTCATTCGTAGTGAAAAGAAGATCGACAACGGAATAGTTGACCGAGACGATGAAGTAGAGGTCGAGGTCGAGAAAAAGGTATTAACTCCTAGAAAGGGCGATGATTCTAAACATGTAGATCAGCTGCATAAATCCTCTAATCGATATGTTCCGGGATCCATTCAAGGGACGATTCCAAACAACGCCATTGGCGAAAACGATGTGCCTAAGCCACCACTGCCGAAGCAATCAACAACGCCGATCAAGGATGTTATTCCTTTTCCAAGCCGGTTGTGTCTAGCGAAAGAGAACAAAAGGTTCATGGAACTTTATAACTTATTGAAGAACTTCAATATCAACTTGCCACTTTTGAAGGTAATCAAAACAATGCCTGCCTATGTGAAGTTTTTTAAAGAACTTGCCACGAGGGAGAGACGCTTGGCGTCAAACCAATTTGTAACACTGCTGAAGGAAGTTAGCGCGATTTTTAAGAAACCATTTCCACCCAAGGAACGCATCCCGGAAGCTTCTGCATCACCATTTCATTGGCTAATGGACAAAAGGCAATAGGAATGTTAGATCTTGGAGCAGGAGTGAACCTACTGCCGTATTCGCTTTATCAAGAATTTGATCTTGGACCACTAAAGCCGACAACCATGCGACTACAATTGGCCGATCGCTCAATCCGAATACCCTTGGGGATAGTTAAAGATGTTTTAGTACAAGTTGGAGAACTCGTAATTTTGGTTGATTTGTGGTTATGGATGTTGGCGAAGTACTGGCTAAGAGCACTGAGCATACCATTTTATTGGGGCGCCTTTTTATGTCTACCTCCCACACGCTAATTGATGTTCACAAAGGAAGGATGACCATGACCGTTTTGGGCGAGAAAGTGACGTTTTCTCTTAAGGATATTCAAAATACTCCTACCCCTGCCATGCTAGATGACTGTTCGTTCGTTGATCCCGTTACATCATGCATTCACGAGCTCATGGGAGTCATGGTTATAGACGAATTAGGCGACTAGGACGATGCCGAATTTTGGAGGAAGTAGGAGGATGCTCAAGAAGATAACTTCGATGAGGAGCTTGATGAGTTTGACGACGAGAAGCATTTGAGTGGTGAAGATCTGATCGAATTGCTAGGTATTGACATAAACGATATTATCGAAGAGTTTCAAGACGGGCTAAACATGGAGAGCAAGATACCTAAATTCGTGCAAAAAATGGAGTCAAGGCCACAAATAATTCATTCAATGTATGATTCCCTCGACCCAACCAAAAATTTTGCACGTACAAAGAATAAGGGCGAGGCGTTCAAGAAATCGAAGGAAGTTCGCTTAAGGTAGATTAAAACCTCACAGTATGAGGTAGGGCAATTAGCGCTGTATAATCATGCACGTAAGTTTGACCCAACTGATTTCGAGGCTGCATGGAGTGGACCATTCTTGATAAATGAGATGGACGAGTATGGAGAGGTCACGTTGTATGATGAAGTCGGAAAATCATCTTTTCAAGTTCACAAACATAGACTAAAACCGTATGACGACAGAGGAAAGAAGAATAGAGATCGCAAGTCGGTGGAGTCTGGAGATCCACCGTACGGTTGGAATTAAACGAACGGAATAGCGTCGAGCAAGCGACGTTAAAATTTTGCGCTTCTCGGGAGGCAACCCGAGCGTTTTGTATCCTTTTGTATTTTATTTTCATTTTATTTAATGTTTTATGTTGGTTTTTAATTGTTTAGAACAGGTGGAAGAACTCGAACGAGAAGAATTGATCAAACAAGCGAAGGAAAAGTCGACCCAAAATTTTGCCCGCGTCGACGCCGAGACTGCTCGCGTCGATCGACGTGGCATCGACGCACAACCGAGAGATCGCTCTCTATAGCGTCGATTGGGCTTGCGTCGATCGACGCAGCATCGACGCGACCCCGGAACCGGCCCAGAAATGTTTAAAAACTGGATTTTGACCCGTCAACCCGACCCATAGCCTCTTGACCCGCAGGAACCAGCCCAGTAAACAGCTTAAATTCGCCCTCTTCCCCTTCTTCTTCATATTTCAACTTACAAATTCTATCTTTTCTCCAAAATTACTTTTCTCTCAAAAATTAATTACTTTCCAAGTTTCTTTCCTTACAAATATTAATCACATTAACCAAAATTCCCAGAATTCTATTCAAAACCAACATACGGGCTAGGAGGGCATTGGAGCAATTTTCCGGGCAAGTTTCAAAATCCCGGCAAAAAGGGGTCGTATAACGACGAGGTACTTCGCTTAAAACTCTTTTGGAACTATAATAAATTGTTGTTGGTTGTGTTGGGAAGTCTTTGGTGCAAGGATTACTCAAATTGTTAGTTGGTTGAACACGCACGCCAAGTGTTCGACAAAATTCCCCAAAGAAGCAAAAGTTTTATTTTCAAGATTTTTCATTCCCATTCACGTTCGTATTGATTACTATGTCTCGAGCGGGTAAACGCAAGGATATTTCGGGGAAATATGGAGCACCGTTCCCTATCTTCGACAAAAAGGAAGGGGACACTTTTAAGAATATTCGAAAGTGGGGGTTTGCGACCCATCGGATTTTGAACATCAACGGAATTGAGGAGGAGGCCTCGAATGGCTCGGAACACCACACCGACCTTTCCCGCTATGTCGATGGCCTCGGTTGTGGTTACTTCGCCCAAATGCTCCTCCCCGGATTTAGCGAGCTTATGCTCGAATTCTTCTCTACTTTGGTAATCTGGAATGACGAGATGTTCACATGTAGGCTAGGTGCAAACGATGTTCACGTGAACGAGGAGATGTTCGGCAACATTTTTGGTTTCCCGACCGAAGGGGACCACCCGGTAAGCATTCAAGGCTTCGATTTAGCCTCTTTTGGGGGGATGATAATCGGGGGAAACACGGGCGATTGCAAGCGATTCCCTTGCACAAAAATTCAAGATGAAGCCCTCTACGTTGCCTACAAGATCCTCGGGCACATCATTTTGTGCAAAAACGAGGCCACCTACGCGACCAAGTCCGAGCTCTACGTTCTACAATGTCTTGTTGACGGTCATCAAGTCCGGCTATACCCGTTGATCTTGCAAGGACTCTACAATGTTACTAAGGGTGTGCCGGGTAGCAAGACGCCACTCCTATCCTTCGCACCATGTGATATATTTTTTTTTAATTTCTGGCCCAAAATGACGTCATTTTTGGGCCTATTTTTGATTATTTTGATTTTGTAATGTATGTTATGGTATTGTTATTTTACTAATGAACTTATGGATTTATGTTGTTTTGAACTTTGAAGTGAACAATAGTTTTAAACTTGTGAATTGTAACTTGTGATCATTACTTTTAGTTTTAGATTGTCATAGACTTTATTGTGTAGCAGGTAGTATGTTGAACTATTAAATAGTTGGATGTAATGTTGTAAATTAGGGTATTTATTCTCAAATTTTAGGCCCCGCCTAGGTCCCCTAGGCGCTAGGCACTGACCTGGCGCCGAGCAGATGCCTAGCGAGTTTTAGAACACAGCCTCACACACGTCTGTTGACACTGGGTACGTGTTTCGACACTGGGTTACCCAGTGTCCGAGCGCAGCGCCCAGCACACGCCTGGACGCACTTTCGAGAGCTGCCGACGCCCGCACGCCACGCCTGCCGAGCCCGCTCGGCCACGCCCGCCCAGTCCTGCCCACAGCTGCCGACAGCGGCTGAGCACTCCCGCCCAGCGCCGAGCCAGCTCGCCCAACTCCGAGCCATCTCGCCCAACACCCGAGCCATACCGAGCCATATCGACCCAAATGGTCTGGTTAGACCATTTTTGGTCAAATTTGGTCAAATATGGAAAAATCCAAGCTTACAAGTGATAGTTGACCAATTTACCCCTAATTAGCTTGTATAAATAGATAGACTCATTTCATTAGAAAAAACACTCCTCTCCCAACCCAAGCTTGGGTTTGGGTTTAAAAACTCTCTCTCTAGCTCTTAGAACAAAATTTCAAACTTTTTGCCTTGGGTTTGTAAGATCAAAAAGGATTCAAGTACTCCCTTGGATTTTAATTTCTTGCAATTTCATTCAAGCTTTTGTTTCTCCTTTTTAATTCAAGTAAGTTTCTTTTAATTTCATGCTTTGTTCTTCATCTATTTTATGCTTTTTGCCTTAACTATTAGAATTAGTGCTTGATCTTGTGAATCGTCAATGGAATCTTAATGAGTGACACATCTAAATCATAGATCGAGGCCTTGATCGTCTAATTTCACGTTATTTTAGATGTTTCATGCATTTTTCTTCATTTTATACATTTTTGTCTTAGCACCTTGATTTCATGTTAGATCTTAAGAATTGGCTATGGAATCTGTATGAGTGACACGTCTAGATCATAAATCGGGTCTTGGATCGGCTTGATTTTGAGTTTTTCATATGCTTTATTTTCAATTAAATTTTTGTGCTTTGTGTCATGCTAAATCTTAGATCTATTGCTTGTTGCTTTTTATTTCTTGTAAAGTTTTGAACTTTCCCGTCTATTTTTATTGCTCTTGATATTCATGCTTTCAATTTACGAAAATTTACATTTTTCAAGTTTTTATGTTCATGCAAGCATGCTTGAACTTGATGAAACATTGCTTGTTCTTGCTAAATTTTCGATTTTGCTTGCATTTTCATTGAAGGCATACGATCGAGGCATCCTACCAACTTGCATTTTACATTTTAGCTAGTCATCTGCATGTTTCATTAGATTTAGTTAGTTTATTTGCTTTATTTTTATTTTCCTTCAATATTTTTAGCTCGAAACACATTGAATTCTTCAATTAAATCGAATTCCGATAAAACCAAGTCATGAACCCGTTGATATATTTCAACACCACAAAAAACTACACTTTAGGGTACCACATATACTTTCATATTTGACATATTTAATGCAACTAGTGAAAGATTCATTTCACATAATTACAAAAATCGTTCTCATCAAATGATATAATAAATATTATGAGGCATATCAATTATTTATTCCAATCATAATCAACTTCAACTGAATATAAATCATCAATGACTTTTAAAAATAAATTCACTAGCAAACGATAAGTGTCTTTATTAGATACATACGGTACTTTGCTCTTATAGCCAATGGAGAAAATATTCTCATAAATGTATGGTTATAAAATAATAATTCATGCAGTTTTCTAGTGAATCCAAATATTTAGAAGTCAAAATGGAGGGTGAATGGGCCCAAAAGGTATCACCTCTTAATATGAAATATCAATATTATTGGAACATAATTTCAATTAATTAGTAATCATTTAATGGTTAACTTTGTTGAGAACATGTAACATAAAAAAGAAATAAAAGAATCTTCATACTCTTCATAAATTAATAAACTGGGATGGTCAAATCAGTCATGCCAAATCACAATAATACTAAACTTCGGGTTCAAAATGAAGAGTAATTTCTAACTCCTTTACTTTCGGATCAATATAAGAATATTTGAGTTAGTACTATTTTATAGTACAAATTAATTCGATAATAAATCATCTCAAATTCTTATGAATATTTCAAGTAAAAATCAAACTCACAGTTGATTTATATTCCAAATTGTATCCACGCGCTTGTAACTCAAGTGGCATCACTAACCCATTATAAGGGTGGTGACAAGGGTTCAAACCCTGAATTTACTTTCCAACCACTCCGTCCAACTTATTAAAAAATATTGTAAATTGTAACAAAATAATTATAGAAACTTTAGTTGTGATATTGTTGGGATTTTACTACAATCAGTTTTGACAAAATATATGAGACAACTCAATTACAGCATCTATTTAAATATCAAATCAAACCAATTGAACTTTTAGAATCACCAGGATTCATTACTATCAATTTAAAGTTTTAAATTCTATAAGAATCCATAGCATATAAGTAATACTTATGGTATATATTTTTTCAAAAATGTTAAGTTTTTGTATAAGGAATATGCTCTTTCGGGGCATTATCAAGTGGTACTGATTGATTTGACGTATCACTCCTTCATGAGCAGACTTGGTTTTTAATATTACATATGACCCAATGTCACTTTTTAAGAGAAAGAAGTATCAAATAGAATATTTGGCATAAATAACACTATTTTAGGAGTAATATATCTATATTCTTCAGGAATATAAAATTGGCTAATAAATATATAAATTGATTTCCATGGACATATAATGTTCGTAAGAAATATTATTATTAGTTGTGCTACTTCAAAAACAACAAAAGCATAACGTAAGTAATATAACAAAGACACATAAACAATGCTTTTGATAATTAAATAAGATATATAATAAAAATATTTCTTCAAGAGCGTTGGTAATATTTTCTGGAATACTATATATTATTTTTTATCAAGAAAATGTGGATTATATATCTTATATTGTTCTTCATGAACATATCATACTCAACTGAGAAATTACGATATAACATCACATTTCTTCAGAAACCATGATTTATATTTTAATAATCTTCTAAATTATGAAGGATTGTAAATGTATTTCGCAAAGATACTACGATAAATATGAGTGAAAATAAATTTCATACAGTGCACAAATATACATGATTATATGTAATATCAAGAAAAAGAAAAACATATCTTGATATTTCAAATCTATCGTGCTTGCATATAAATTGTGTCGTTAAACTAATTGACAATAACAAAAAATGAACCAAAAAGAGTATTCTCAATTCATTTTAGTGACTAGATCCTATTAGAATCATATTAACTATAATATTTGGAATGCATCGCCTTTTAACCGAAATCACATCACGATAAGTATTCTAACTACCACATAATGCATATTAACAACTATGCAATGTATTCCAAGAAAAATGGGTTAAAATATCACACCGACATCAAGTCTTAAAATAGAAATGCATAAATACATAGATTATGCTTCATGTTCGCCCGTAATTATCAATAAAAGTTTTCGATGTTTTGAATATAGATACACAATAAAGTCTCAAGAGAATTATCTAATTGTATCTCCCTTTTTAAAAAAAGATATAATTAATTAAAAACTCTCCAAGAACAATAACAAATTCACAGTTGAAACACATAATATTTTTGGATCAATATCTATAATAAAAGACGAAATATGTACCTAAAACGGATAGTCTCCTCGTGGAAAGTATGTACCGGTGGCTAGATTTTTAAAACTTTTTGATGAACTTGTGGACAAGGTCTCGTTCATCAATTGCCCAAAATAAAATAAAGGTAACTAATCTAATAAATAAAAATATTTGATATAAAACTATAATGTCAACATGACATATAAATATTATAACTTTTTCAGGAATAAGTATTATATATCATAACATGCGCTACTTCAAGAGCACGATAATTTAATTTAGATTTTAAATGAATAAATTCATATTCTTCAGAAATATTGAATTATGATATAAGTTAAGTACAAGTATGAATTGTTTATTTGAGAACATGGGTATTCTTCATGAATATTGAATTATATATGAAATAAGAACAATTACAAATATTCTTCCGGTATAATATTCAATTAGAATATTAAAAATAAAAATTAAATCTCATAATATTATTCAATAATAAATAATATTCATTTACAATATTAGAAAACAAGTAGATCTCATAGTATTATTCGAGGTTGTGTTTCTCCAGAACTACAACAATATGTCTTACTTAGTCTTTTGTACTATGAGGAATTGTTAGTTTGTGTTTTTTCGGAAAACCACCATTATTATTATGTTTGACGATGGAAGAAATCAAATGATTTCTCGTAGTGTTTCTTTAGGAGACATCTTTAAAATTGATCTCCACGGTTCACAATCAACTTTCATATGTTTTAAACAATATAATGGAATTTCAACTTGATCCAACAATTAGATCGTGTGCAAAAAAACCTGCACGGTTTCGAAAACAAAAATATTATTCTGTTTGGAATTGATTATCGGACTCCACTTAGAATCAAATCTCCACGTTCATATTTTACTTTAATTGAGAATTCTAATCAAGTTATATAATTAAATATTTAATCTAACAATTAAATTAAATTTAAAATCTCATTTAATTAATCTAAAATAATTAGTTATTCCAATTATTGGAGTTATTAGTTTTGAAAGGTCAACAACCAAAATTATGTGTAACCCTTTTACGTTCACGATTAACACTAGCACATAAGTAGGGGGAGAACTTGGATTTTGCGGTAAGACTAGGGTTTTAAGGCCTCAAACAATGAAATTGAATATGGGCACTATTACAATAAATAAAATGGCAGACCACCTAAGAGTTTAATATAACTTAGGAAAATACTTATGTAAATAATTGAATATACTAGAAGGGGTATAGAATATGCCTTCTTAAAAATTGGCGAGTTGTACTGAAAATTTGAGAGTAGTCGCGTTGTTTTTTTGAATATAAGAGTACTCGAGCATTTTTTATTTATTATTTTGAATATGTAAGAAGAGAAAGATAATGAATTCTCTTAAATACTAGCACAATCTCTTATTTATAGGTATAAAATTAAGAATTAAAATATAATCACAACTTCTAAAAATTTTCTCATTCGTTACTTATCATCAACTCTAATTTTGGTGCTGTAAAAAGGAAATAAACACACTCTATTTGTTACTTCTATTTTCTCTTGAGAAAAAAAGAAGCGAAATTGACCAAAACAACAAAAGAAAGGGAGATGGATATTTCAAAATGATGAAAGAGATATGCTTCGTCATATACCTACAGAAACCTCAAATAAATCCTCCTCACTTCCCCTGCTACATAAATATAAATATCAAATTCAATAATTTATCTGAAAATAAATATACATATACTGTTGCATTTGAAGCTGTAGCAAAAATCGCATTGAGAAATGGGAACCCTATCCAGTTTCAGTTTCAGCTTAACCCCTCCAAATTGGTGCAATTTCGGGGTAAAATTCCAGAATAGCAACAACAACAACAACTGTTTATTGTGCGGAGAGTTTTTGATGAAGAGGAGACGGCGATTGGTTTCGAAAGGGGGTTTCGTGAGGTTGAATTCTGTAATTAGGTCGTGCTACAATGGCGATAACGGTAGGAATGATGATAGGAGCAGCAGTAATGTCGAGAGAGATAGTAGAGAAAACTCAAAGTTGGCCACGATGGCGCCGGCTGAAAAGAAATCTGACGATAATGCCGATGAGTCGCCGTCTTCACAAGTGAGTATTGTGTTCGTTCCTCCTCTATGTCGTTCTGTATTGAATTTTTTTGTAGCTTTGTGTTTAAGTAGTCTGAAGTTTACATTTTCCTATTTATTTGCATAAATTGCGGGATAATTACATGATGACTACCAGAACAGAATCAACCAACATATGATATGCTCGGGATTTGGAATTTTAATATGGTGAAGCAAACTAAAAAATATCGAGAAAAGTTGTAATGATATTGTAGCAAGCTAGGATGCAAATGTGTTAATTGTAATATTTGACTCATTGTAAATTGTAGTATTTAAATTCTCGATAATTATTAGATTATTGTTTCATTTGATTTTCTCTAATTGCGTAATTATTTATAAAACCTGAAAACTGAATTATATTTATCTTTCTATGTTATGCTGTAGATTATCACAGGAATACAAACTTATTGTTATCATCTCTTAAATTTTATTATAAAAGGGAATAGTATTACCACTATGCACTCATTACTATAGCTAAATTACAATATATTTCTACATATAAAATAATTACAAAAATAAAAAAGAAGAAAAAATGAGAAAGAGTAGAAGGTTAGATAATGCATAATGTCTGAACAAGAATCATAATCTCAGATCACTTAAATGTGGCCTCTAATAACTTTTTATTTTGGATTCCTCAGCCGCAGACAATTTCACCGGTTGGACCTGCATACAGTAATTTCCAGGTAGACTCTTTTAAATTAATGGAACTGCTGGGGCCCGAAAGAGTTGATCCCGCCGATGTAAAGGTTATCAAGGACAAGCTGTTTGGCTACTCGACCTTTTGGGTAACTCGAGAAGAGCCGTTTGGCGATTTAGGTGAAGGAATTCTTTTTCTTGGCAATCTTCGTGGGAAGCGGGAAGATGTTTTCCCGAAACTCCAGAGTCAGCTAACAGAAATAATGGGTGATAAATACAACCTATTCATGGTGGAGGAGCCTAACTCTGAAGGAGAGGACCCCCGTGGTGGGCCCCGTGTCAGCTTTGGCATGCTGCGGAAAGAGGTCTCGGAGCCAGGTCAAACGACTCTTTGGCAGTACATGATTGCTTTTCTATTGTTTATTCTTACTATTGGTTCCTCAGTGGAGCTAGGAATAGCATCTCAGGTATGATGATGTGCATGAGAATACCTGTTGGTTGTATTTATCTCCCATTATTTCTTCATAAAAGTTCCTAAATTAGTTGTGATTTTCACGATGCAGATTAATAGACTTCCTCCAGAGGTAGTCAAATACTTCACAGACCCTAATGCTATTGAACCACCAGATATGCAGCTTTTATTACCGTTTGTGGACTCTGCTTTGCCTCTGGCTTATGGCGTATTGGGGGTTCAACTATTTCATGTAAGCATGTTATTTTCTCCTCTTGTTAATTTTCTTTTCAAACTCTACTCATTGTCCACTATTCTGCATCATAAAGTACGGTGATCTCACACATAGGATTTTCATGCCATGCACCCCTTTCTTGGGTCGAAGATTTCTTGTTAGTATCATAAACCACTTGAACGTGTCCAGGACAATTCTGATACGCTGCCATTTTATTCATTTGTTTGTAATTTTTCACGGAGATTATTCAGGAAGTTGGACATTTTCTTGCTGCTTTTCCGCGGAAAGTGAAACTGAGTATTCCTTTTTTCATCCCAAACATTACCCTTGGGAGTTTTGGAGCAATCACTCAGGTAAGCATATCACACCACCTTCTAGAAATGCCTCCTGTTGCTGCAATTTCTTTATATGTTTTGACATTTTCACATCTTGTGGGCGTATTATTGTTTTAAACTTTTTTTTTGTTTTTTAAATTATGATCCTTTGTTCAGTTGCCAACGCATGCTATGTGGTCTATGTTTTCATTAAATCAGTGCACGTGGAACTTGAAAATTAGAAAAAATGCCTTTTGGTTGGATACAATCTGTGTATGTAAATAGGGGAAAAATAGAGCATCAACAATTGTGGTTTTAATTGGTTTTCCCTTATAAGTTCAACAGATTCTGTTCATCTTGACTTGTTTCAATGTTCCATTATCCTTTTTTATATATCATGTCTTGCACCACGTCAAAAATCTTTTCATATATAGTTTGCAAGTGAAAGTATCTTTCATGCTTTTCCTGCATTTGATCTGGTATCTGATTTAGTTCCTTTCTCAAACATATTGTTATTAATTTTCATAATGAACGATGCTATGGCATATTTATGTTTCCCTGGGATGTGAAAGTTATTCTTAACTTAAAAACGAATATAAAGCTATGAATCAGAGATATGGACTATAGAAAAGCTAAAAGCTTTCAGCCTGTATTATGAGAATGCAAATGCGAGTACCATAAAGATGCCAAAAGCTTCTCCAGCTGTCTTTCTCATCATGTAATCATTTTAATTTGTTTAAACAACATTGTGAAGTCTACATTATGGGTGAAGTTATGAATTAGAACTCATGACAGACTGGATGTGAAAATCTTTAAAAAAAAAAGAAAAGAAAAAGCCATAAGATTAAAGATGTAACAGGGTTTTCAAATTCCCAGCAGTCTCATTATATTACCACTCATATTCATTTTTACAACTTACCAAAATCTGCCAACAATGAGATATTTGTGTTGTGTGGGCATTTGTGGCTTATTTGCTGCTTTGGTCTGTAGTTCAAATCCATTCTCCCTGATCGGAAAGCAAAAGTAGATATTGCGTTAGCCGGACCATTCGCAGGAGCCGCATTATCTTTCTCCATGTTCACTGTTGGCCTGCTGCTTTCATCAAACCCATCTGTGGCAGGCGATTTGGTTCAGGTTCCAAGCATGCTTTTTCAAGGTTCTTTGCTTCTTGGTCTTATCAGTAGAGGTGTCCTGGGTTATACGTAAGTTCCTTTTGTACTTTTCTATGCCAAGGAATTTTGGTAAAACTAGAATGCTGCAATGTACTAAATAATATGAGAAACTAGTATTCTCCTTCAAAACTAAAGAATACTCTCTCTCTCTCAATAGATATTGTGACTTTTTTCATTTATATCTGCAGGACTTTGCATG
>BMAC01000037.1:851836-881058 GCA_014905375.1 Phtheirospermum japonicum
AAGAAATTCACTGCTCAACTTGTCTTCAATATGACTCAAAATAGATTAAGGAGGTGCGATTGCCCACCTGGACTTTTAAATAACCCCGTATATTGTATACTAGTTTAACACCCATATTATGCGGGATTCGAAAAAAAGTAATATACATCTAAAAAATAATATTGAAATGCTACACATAAATCGTAATATTATTATTTTTTCTTATTTACACAAGGATTATTCTTCACAATCAATAATTCTTACACATAAATCGGAGCATTGTTTGTTTTAATTACAGTAAGACTCGTTTCACAATAAATAAATTTCAGTTATTTTTACCCGGGGATCACGAAATTAATTGTAAGACATAGCAAAATACCCTATACTTGAAAGAAAACTCGTAAAAAATTGAGTTTATAAAAATGTAAAATATACAACATCCACGTATCACATGATAATATGCGATGTAAAAGAATAAGATCTATAAGGCACTGACAATTTTAATAAAAAGGTCGTATGTCTAACTTTTAGTATATGTAATATTTTTTTTTATTATTTTATTTCCTTTTTTCTTTTTTATTCTGCTTAAAATATTAATTTGTTCATATAGATATATAATGTGTTTATCAATGCACATTTTATTGGAATCTGATAAGGAGATTTAGAATATATCTAATATTTATTTTTCTAGGTGTAATAATTTATTATTATTAGTTTTTTTTTTTTGTCTCTCTCTCTCTCTCTCTATTTCTTTTGGCGTAATTCAAATAAATTAATAATGTTATTCTCAATGCATTATATTAAGATTAGATATCCAAATTTAAGTTTATATATTTTATATTTATTTTTCTTTGTAATAATTTTATATAACTTGTATTTTTCTTAAATAGGATTTTTAAAATTCTATAAATAAATTTATTTCAACTTTTATTATAAATAAAAATTAATTCGACTTATATAGATTTTTTCTAATTAAATATGACTTATTTATTTATTTTTATTAGAATAATAAAAGTAAGATATTGAATTGTGCAAAATATGATAAAGAAAATATTGAAATAGGTAACATGTAGTAAAATAAAAATATTAAATTAGGAAAAATATAATTATAGAAAAATATTAAATTAGGTAAAAATATATAAAAGAAAAATACTAAATTAGGTAAATATTAGGTTCGGTGACACCAAAGCACCAGAATTCTTTCCAAAGCTAACAAAGTATGGGAAGTAGACATATATGATATAAGAATTTTGCATTAATATATATGGAATATTTTATATTTAAATCTTTATTTAATAAGATTTCGTCCTTACAGTGTAAATGCATGTCAACCTCATAAAATTAAATTTTACTTATTATATATAAATAGTGCTTGTGATTATTTAAGAAAAATGAAGTTTAGTAATTTTAAATTTATTGATTTTTAAGATTATAGTGATCATTTAATAATTTATTTTAGCAAAAATATAAAAAAAGATAAAGAAGTATGTCATTGATCATCTTGTTGATAAAATTATTCATTTTCTGCTAGTTATTATTCTCTTGTAAAGAGAAAGAGAATATAATATTGAATATTATAATCTTGATATTACTAATATAATATTATAATTTGAGAAATCTCGCCCCTTGGCCTAAATTCACGGCAAATTATACCATGCATTACACACTTGATTCTCAATTTAACATTATGTGTGATGAATATGTATGCTCCGTGCGATGATATATGCTTTGTACGATGGATATGAATGTTATGTGTGATAAATATGATTATATTATACTTATTTTATATTGGAAGAATTGAAAATTGTGTTTTATGCATGATGAATATGAATGTTCTATTTGATAAATATATGTGTTTTGTATGCTGAATATGGATTTTATGTGTGATGAATATGTATATTTTGTGTTGATTATGTATTTGTTTTGAATATTTATCGTACATAACATACATATACCATCACACAAAACATACAAGTTCATTTCGATGGGATGTGCCTAAGAATCTCATTAATTGGATCTCGACGGCGCCGCTTATATTTCTTTGTCGACCGGATCTTGATAGCCACTTTGATGGGAAGATCTGTGTTTCCAACCACCATATTTATCACATATAATACTCATATTAATTCATAGTACAGAACATGCATATACCATCGCATAATACATACATATATCCACACAAAAGGAATCGAGTGCACAATACATGGTGCACTCGGGTGCACCATATACCATCTCATTTGTGCAAATTATAACATGCATACTAGTGCACAATGTATGGTGTTCCGATTCCCACTTTAATCTTTTATGTTTAAATATGAATATTTTATGTGATAAATATATATGTTATGTTGTCGAATTTTTATAGTGGAAGAATTAAAATTTATATTTTATGTATGATAAATATGAATTTGATGACTATGAGATATCATTCTTGGAGAAGTTCGATCCTTTGATTTTCAACAAGCTGAAGTAATTTATCATAAAAATGTGCACAAGTTACTTATTATTATTATTATTATTATTATTATTATTATTATTATTATTATTATTATTATTATTTTGTTTTGTTATTTTAGATATTTATTTTAATTAGTATTTTATTTTTAAGAGAATTATGTTTAAGGTATGAATCTTTTAACCCTAAGTATATAAGGGTTTTCTTATTTGGTTTGGAATGATGTTTTTGTGATTAATGAGATTTTTGTTGTGTCTTCCCGTGGTATATGCTTATGTTGTGTTAGTTGGTATCCAGAGACCAATGATGATCTTCAATATGCCTCCATGAGACCCTTTGCCAATTGTCGAGAATCTGACTCAAAGCCTAAAGGAGTTACGGGTTTAGCACCAGATGTTTTATGACCAAGTGTCGTGCCTCCTGCCTGCTAT
Source organism: Phtheirospermum japonicum (assembly GCA_014905375.1). NCBI lineage: Eukaryota > Viridiplantae > Streptophyta > Magnoliopsida > Lamiales > Orobanchaceae > Phtheirospermum > Phtheirospermum japonicum. The sequence goes on from BMAC01000037.1 coordinate 854,702, forward strand.
GCCCGAACAAGACCACAATGTTTGGGTTGCCAGTCAGCCATGCCAACAAGGTCATATACGTCTAGACGAACTAGACTTGTTTGGCAATGATTAAGACACCATATCTGTGGATAAACCCTTTTACCCTAACAACGTGATGCCCACAGCCCGATGGAGATCAGCATTGGGAGAATAGTTTCAAACTGGACATTCTCGAATTTCATGGTGGAAGTGATGCCGATGAGTTTCTTGATTGCTTTCTTGAGGTTACTGGGTTATTAGATGTCAAGGCCATTCCAGATGATTGGCATGTTCCGTTGGTTGCCATACATTTTCGGGGCTGCGCGGTCTCATGGTGGCAATAATTGAAGTTGTCTCGCTCTCGTCAGGGTAAGCCAAAAATCATGACATGGTCAAAACGATCTCAATCATTCATATATTTTATACAAAATATCTCTAACACCTTTGTCAAGGTTCCCGCTATGTGGATGATTATTCCACCGAATTTTATAAATTGATCAATCGTAACGATCTCAATGAGTCACTGGATTAACTAATCCCACGTTATATCGAGGGGTTCCATGTTTCTTTTCAGGATATGCTAAATTTATTGAGTCCACGATAGTTTCTGTAGCCCACTAGCGTGCATTGGCGCTTGAACAATAGTTCGAGCATGCCAATTTATTGGGTCCTTTTCGAATGCACCTAAGCCTCCCCCTACATCCAACGCTTCTGATCCAGTCGAGGGTGCTAATGCACACCGCATGCCTTCTCCAGGTGGTTCTCGGCTTGCCTAGGTTGCTCATTGTTTCTCGTGCGATGACCTAGGTCATCATAAGTCAGCCTGTCCAAAAATGCACAACGGACATGCTTTCTTGGCCGCAAAAATCCCATGGACGGCTACGATGGTCCTCCTATCTTTGATGAAGAAATTGTTGCTTCAATTTTGGAGGAAAGCCTCACCTGTGATGTTGGCCCCGCATTAGTTCTCCGCCACACGTGTATGACGCCGCGCCTAGATACTAGTTTCACTCAACGACACAATTTGTTTCACTCAACCTGCACGATCAATGGTAAATTTCGCAACTTTATAATCGACTCCGGCTCCCGTGAGAACGTTATTTCAGCGATGACTTTAAAAATTATCTTTGGATATGTCGGTTCATCCATCTCCTTATCAGTTAGCTTGGCTACAGAGCGATGATTTATTATCCATGTATACGTGTGTTTTATTTATTTTTTTCTATCAGTGATCAATATTTGGATATTATTTGATATGGTGTGGTTTCAATGGATGCTTGTCCCGTCTTGTTGGGTCGCCCGTGGTAGTTTGATCATCGTGTATTGCATTATGGGCATTCAAACACGTATATTTTTCTTTTCGATGACACAAAAATTTATTTTCACCCCTCCGCCCCCTCAAGTCACCATGTGCATGCACATACATTGTTATTGCTTTCACATAATATATTTCCCAGTGCATTTAATTTATCTCTAGTGCCCATACATACTTATTCCTTAATCATGATATGGGGGATCCATTTGACTTGCCTTCTATTTGTTCTCATGTGGATGTGAGTTTGAAGCTGGTGATTATGCGTGTGCCCTTAGATTTAATAATCGTACTTCAAACAAAGTTAGACCCTTTGAAATGATTGAAATGGTTAATCCCAATGTGTATCGCCTTCGCCTATCGACCCATATCTGGACTTTCAACATGGTTAGCATTCAACATTTAGTGCCTTACCATGATAACTTCATGTCGGGGCGATGAGACCGGTATCGATTCTAGGCGGTTGACTTTGGAGAGAATGATGGCGATGAGACCACATTAGTATTCTTGGAGAAGTTCGATCCTTTGCATTTCACCAAGCCAAAGTGATTTGTCATAAAAACATATACAAGTTACTTATTATTATTGTTGTTGTTGTTGTTGTTGTTGTTTTATTATTTTAGATGTTATATTTAATTGGTATTTTATTTTTAGAAGACTTTTGTTTTAGGTAGGGTACTTTAACCCCAAGTACATAAAGGTTTCTTATTCAGCTTGGATGGATGGTTTTTTGATTAATAAGATTTTCATTGTTTCTTTCCTTTGTATATGCTTGTGCTGTGTCAGGATGTGTGATGGATATATGTATTTTGTGTGATGAATATGAATGTTATATATGATGAATATGCATAGTTTATATTGAATATTTATTGCGATACATGAAATTTGTGCTTATTTATGTTATGTTGAATGAATACGTATATTTTGCGTATTGTGTGATGAATACAAGTGTTTGATATAAATAATTTGTGCGATGAACTACAATATATTTATATTATATGTGTTGTATGATGAATATGGATATTTATGAATATGGATATTTTGTAATGAATTACAATATATGAAAACTCGGTAGGTCTATGGATGTTAAAATAAGTATCAGCAAATCAATGTTAAGTCTGGTATTAAAACACTACAACTAACATCAAACAGAATGAAAAATAAATAGCAGCGGAATAAATTAAAATTAAAAGAACACAACAATTTAAATTTCGTTCGTAAGCAAACGTGCTTACGAACTGGGTATACAAACCCGAAAACTATATTACTTTAATTCGTTCAAGATCAAAATACAAAGTATAAAGTAATATATGAAAACAATAACATCAACACTATGATACTAAAATACTTGTTGCCACAAAGGATGATCTTCTCCATTGGTCATGCAACTTCAAAGATGTACGAATCTAGGATGGTGGTCTTAAGTAATCATCATGCTTGTGTTCTTTTGTTTTGCAGTGTGTCTTTGCTCCCTTGCTGCGTTCAAAAGTTCGTGTCTCTTTTTTGCGCCTTCTTCTTGACTTAAATAGACAAGACTCTTATTCTTGGTAACCAAGTAAAACAAGTTCTAAACATAATCTAAGAAACTAAATAAAATTCTAAACACAATTTAGGAAACAAATCTAGAGTCCTAATTTATTTTGAGCCCAATAAAGACAAATAACTAAATAAGGAAAATAAGGAAGAAAGAAAAATAACTCCCTTATTATCACATCATCCTATTTTATAACCATTTCCTTTAAAAAGATATCCCACTCCTTCTCATAATAAGACACACGATCTCAACCCAACTAAACCACTATCTCAATTTTAGAAAATAAAAATCACAAATCTTAACTACAAATTAATCCGAGATAGAGCTAGATTTTTATAAACCATCACCATCCATCGATTTTAACACCACTGAAACACTTGGTTAAAAAAGTCCTTAACATGATCAAGAGAATTAAGGGAAAGATGCAAGCACAAGCAACAAAACAGAAAGCGAAATGGCATCTTCACAAAGTATGAATGTCCTAATTGATGCCTAAAAATCATGACTTAAAAAAATAAAAGTACAAAAATAGATTTAGGTGTCATGATCAGTGTTGCTTTTTATGTGATGACATTATAACTAACATTGCTACAGGTGAAGTCAATGAAAATAGACCCCTTAACCCAAGTTAATGACTACGTCAAAATCACTTAAGAAGGTGAAAATTAAAGATTGGACTTTATCTAGATATTTTTTATCTTTTCAGTATCTTAGAAAGAAACTTACTTATCTTCAATTTCTATAAAATTAACACCCCTTGTTTTGGGACATGAGAGAAACTAGTTTCTACGGGAAAGTTCCACAATCACCAAAGACGAAGAGGTTAGTCTTTTTTCCACCACTTTTTATTACAACAATTGACCTTTCTGCACTTCAATTAGACCCAATGCATTCAGTATGTGTATTAAAAAAAATAAAAAATGCATGCAAAACTTACAGAGACTGATGACAATTTAGGTGTCATGACATCAAAACTAACATCGACTTAAACAATGCACATTTCGAGATCTCTTCTCAAACGAGAGAAGGTCTCTATATCTAATGCCTTTGTGAAGATGTCAGCAAGCTGATTATCAGTTCCTATATGCTCAAGACTAACTATCTTTCTCTCAACCAAGTCACGAATAAAGTGGTACTTTATATCAACGTGTTTGATCCGTGAGGGCTGAACCGAATTATTCGAGATATCAATGACACCGGAATTATCACAGAGTACAGTCAAGATTCTAATATTTAGATCGTAGTCCTCTATCATTTCGTTCATCCAAAGTAATTGTGTGCACGCACTTCCAGCTGCAATATACTCGGCTTCGGCTGTAGACAGACAAGTGCAATTTTGCTTTTTACTGTACCATGAGATAAGGTTGAAGAAACAACCCCCAATAGTACTCTTTCTATCTACAACATCCTAAGCCCAATCCGAGTCCGTATATCCCACAATTTCAGTACTCGTATCCTTAGTATACCAAACACCTAAATCACTTGTACCAGCTACATACCTAATGATTCGTTTAACAGCTTTTAAATGTGATTCTTTAGTACTTGACTGGTACCTATCACATAAACACACACTATACATAATATCAGGCCTGCTAGCTTTCAAGTATAATAGACTCTCTATCATGCTCCTATACAAGGTGTTATCAACACTAATACCAACATCATCTCTGGACAATCTCATGGTTTTACCTAATGGTGTTTTCTTATGCGTATCATTCTCTAACCCAAACTTCTTAACAAGATTCTTAGCATATTTGGACTGAGGGAGAAAAATACCTTCATCCAACTGTTTAATTTGCAAACCAATAAAGTAAGAGAGGTTACCTACCATACTTATCTCGAATGTGTCAAACATTCTCGTAATAAACTCATTCACCATCTGCTCGGTAGTGGACCCAAATATTATATCATGCACATAAATTTGGACAATTAAATGTGCTTATTTGATTTAAGGAGAAATAAGGTTTTTTCAACTTCTCCACGTCTAAAATTTAAGAAAAGTAAGTGCTGAGTCAACCTCTCGTACCAAGCTCTAGGAGCTTGTTTTAAACCATACAAAGCCTTTTTCAATTTTAAAACAAAATTTGATTTGTGAGGATCAACAAACCCTTTAGGTTGCTCAACAAATACTTCTTCACTTAGAATTCCATTAAGAAAAGAACTTTTTATGTCCATTTGATGTAGAGGCATTTTCATATAGAATGCAACAACAAGTAAGAGTCTGGCTGATTCTATACAAGCAACTTTTTTCTCTTTTGAGTTGGAACCAAGGTGTTCCATCTCAAATGTCTTGAGCGAGCCTACTAAAGTATCGAAGTTTAGATCGGCTGTGTCTTTAGCTTCTTCAATGGCTACCACTTTGATGCTGAATTTCTTCGAGATGAATCTTAACAGATTTTCCACAAGACGTGAGTTAGTCATAACTTCACCAAGTTCTCCGCACTCGTTTGCAATATCAGATAGTCTCATGGCATAGTCCATGATGGATTCTTTCTCGTCCATCCTCATTGACTCAAAAGTAGTAGTCAACATCCTCAATATTGATTTCTTGACACTTTGAGTTCCTTCACACATCCTCTGCAATGCATCCCATGCATCTTTTGCCGACTCGCACTTTTTGATCACCTTATCGTAGCTTGCATCAACATAGCCACAAAGTGTGTTGATGGTCTTAGAGTTCTAATTTGACAGGGCTAGTTCATCAGTCGTCCACTCTTCTTCCTTCTTGATGATGGTATCACCGTCAACATCAATAATGCATGTTTTTTCCTATCCAACCAATATGGTTCTCCACACTCGTTCATCAATGTTCTTGATGTGCCACCTCATCCTTTGTTTTTAGAGAGAATAGTTCTCACCAGTAAGGATCGGAGGTCGCGGATTGCTTGAGCATCCATAGTGTCCTACAAAAATAAGGATCAATATACTTAATACGTAAAGTAACCTGCTCTGATACCAATTGTAAATTCGGTAGGTTTATGGATGTTAAAATAAGTATCAGCAAATCAATGTTAAGTCTGGTGTTAAAACACCATAACTAACATCAAACAGAATAAAAAATAAACAGCAGCGGAATAAATCGAAATTAAAAGGAATACAACAATTTAAATTTCGTTCGTAAGAAAACGTGCTTACGAACTGGGTATATAAACCCGAAAACTATATTACTTTAATTCGTTCAAGATCAAAATACAAAGTATAAAGTAATATATGAAAACAATAGCATCAACACTATGATACTAAAATACTTGCTGCCACAAAGGATGATTTTCTCCGTTGGTCACGCAACTTCAAAGATGTACGAATTTAGGATGGTGGCTTCAAGTAATCCCCGTACTTGTGTGCTTCTGTTTTGCCGTGTGTCTTTGCTCCCTTGCTGCGTTCAAAAGTCCGTGTCTCTTTTTTGCGCCTTCTTCTTGTCTTAGATAGACAAGACTCATATTTTTGGTAAACAAGTAAAATAAGTCCTAAATATAATACAGGAAACTAAATAAAATTTTAAATACAATTTAAGAAACAAATTTAGAATTCTAATTTATTTTAATCCCAAGAAAGGCAATTAACTAAATAAGAAAAATGTGTAATTAATTTTTGCCCCCCAAACTATTTTGATTTTTACAGTTTACTATACGAACTTTTTTTTCTTCAACAAACCACCATATGAACTATGCGCGAATTGCATTTTACCCCCTACACCACTTTTTTTGTGGTTTCGTAATGAAAATCGGATGATGTGGCACAATTTTGTATTCCTAGATTGAGATTTTTTTTTTTTTTGCCTTCTCTAAGTATCACGATAGACTACCTCCTAAGCTTTTTTGTGGTAGATGCTTATGCCGACCATAATTATAAGTTGTAAATTAATATAACTTATGCTGACGATGGTTATGAGTTGTAGAGTTAAACTCTACTCCATATTTAATATTAAATGAAATCGTTTGCAAATTTTATATTAATCACGCATAATACTTATTAAAAAAATTGAAATAGGGTGTCCAGTATCATGCCATGCGTAAACCAGAGCAATAAAATTTTGACTTCCGTTTCTTTCTTTATAAAATCAATATATTTCCAAATGAAACTAGAGGATTAGACACAGCACATGGCCTGTTTATCCTAGGCGCTTATTTAATTCAATCTATTAATAAAAAAAACACATTACGTAGTAGCATAAGTTCATCATCCGTAATAAAAGTCCCTGCAGAGATCTGATTATGCAAAATTATTTATCTTTTTCAGAATAAAATACACATTTATATTCTCTCTAAATTAGATTCTTAAAATTATATTTTCATATAGATAAGATCAAATAAATATTTTCTGTTTCAATGATGGGGAAATTTTGTCTGTCAAAGTTTTGTGGAAAGAGTTGACGTTTTGATCTTTTCAAGATTAAGGAGTGAATAATTTTCTTAAAGTACCATTACGTCTATTAATTTCTTTAATAAATTTATTTATAATATTCTCATTCATAAAAATATATAGGGAAATTTAATATTATACTTAAATACCTATTTATCCTTAAAACGACTTTTAAAGTGAACGAGTGGGTAGCTGATTAAAATAGCAACAAGCTAACAATGTGTTGGTGCGTGCAATATTTTTTCAGTTTTCACTTCAAAAAAAAAAAAAAAAAAAAAAAAAAAAAAAAGAAAGAAAAAAGAAAACAGAATCATGAGAACCATTGGACCGCACCGCAGTAAATAAAGAGCGTAAGCAAACAATAATTTGTGGAGAGATGAAATCCAATCCCACCACTCTTTTTGCAACTTCCATTCATCTTTAGCCTCATTGGGCAAACCACAAAATAATTTCTTTATTTATATTAAAAATCAGCTTAAATTCCGTCAGAGTCTCTATATTTACTCTATCTGCCCAAGGCAAATTTAGCTGAATCAAATCTCTGCAACAGCAAATCCTAATACCCAGTCCCATTTTCCAAAGGCTCTTTATTTTCCTCTGCCTTTGGGATTTTGGCGCAATTTTATTTCTTCCTTGCGGCCCCACTGTTCGAGATTCTTTCTGCGCAGATGGAGATTATGAAAATAATTTAAAGGAAATCTATTAATTTACATTATTATACCGAAAAAAATTGTTTGATTTATCCATCTTCCGGCAAGAAAATTTTGATCTTTGGGTGGCCCAAGTGAGGAATTATAATTGTGGGCTTGTGATGGGGTTTGTTAGTGATGGAAAGAATAATGGTGGTGGCGGTGTTGGGGCTCTGAGGAGCCTGGTTAGGAGAAAAAAGTTGATTCTGCTCATAAAAAGTCATCTTCTTCATCTGGGAGTGGTCATCATAAATTGGCCAGGGCTTTGACTTGTACCTCATCTCATAGCCATTGGTATGAGCGCTTTTTTTTTTTTTTTTTTTTCTTTTTTTCCTAAGCTATTTATTCATTTTATTGAATTCAATTTTTTTTTGGGTGGGGTGGGGGTGGGGGTGGGGAGGTGTTTCTGTTGTGTTGGATTTTTTAATATATTCACCAGTTTAATTATACCAATTTTGATAAGATTTGTTTGGGGATTTAATTATCTTTTGTGTGTTCTGATTTCAACACTTCTTTTCCCTTTTGCTTAAAAATATCAGAGTTTGTTGAGTGATTATTTACGTATTTTTTTATGAAATCTTGATGTTAATGATTGAGTGAATTTTAATACGAGTTTAACTGTGCAAGATTTATGTTAGAAATATGCATTGACATGGATGGAGTTATTGATTGCATTGTCTTGATCAATATCTTTTGTGGACTTTTGTTTGAACTTTTAGGAGTTGGGTCAACAATTGGAGCTGGGGTTTACATTCTTGTTGGTACTGTTGCAAGAGAGCATTCGGGCCCAGCCCTAACCTTTTCGTTTCTGATAGCTGGAATAGCAGCTGCTCTTTCTGCTTTCTGCTATGCCGAGCTGGCGAGTCGTTGCCCTTCTGCTGGAAGTGCCTATCATTATTCTTACATATGTGTTGGCGAAGGGTAATTTTTCTTTTGATATATTTTTTCTGTTTGGCTTTGAAATAAAACAATTTTAAAAAAAAAATTTAATTTAGAGAAATAATTACACAAGTGGATATGACATCACTCCAGAAAGTTAAAGATATATCAGTCAAATTGCCATGCTCAAAACTCAAACCAAATCAAATGCAAACAGATGTCTTAAATATTTGTCTATGAATCAATACTGCCACCCTAGACTCTATTTTATACCAACCATCCATGACAGTTTTTGTTTTGAAATTGAATATACCCATTAGTTTTTTCTAATTTAGAAAAAAAGAATTATCTATTCGTTCAACTTATAAATGCTCCATTGAGATTTATCTTTGTCTCAAAACAACTCCCTTCAGTAGCTGCATTAGTAGATAGAAACAATTGGTGGGTTATAATTTTGAAATATAACCTTTTTTTTTTCCCCTTCATTTTTATTAGCCCTACACTATTTTTCTGCAAATTCTCATTGGGGACCTATGGAAATATAAAGTTTGTTTCTCACATGTTTTTTCTATCTAATTTGAATACAGACCTTTTTTTTTCCTTTTGTTTCCGAGCTTAAAGATTATTGATTTCAATACGAACAAGCACTGATCAGGTTAATTCTTTAATGAGGCAGATATATATGATTATAGCTACATTTGTTTCATGCAGTGTCGCTTGGTTGATCGGTTGGGCATTGATATTGGAATATACTATAGGAGGTTCAGCAGTTGCTCGTGGAATATCCCCTAATCTGGTACACTTCACTCTCTGTGTTATTTTTCAATTTCATTAAGTCTTCGTATAGTCAAATAAAGTTGGCTTCTGAGTTCTTTAAATAATTATCTGACCTGTCTTGAGTTTTCTTCTTCTGTTTTATTACATATTTTGCTTCTAAAGAGCAGATAGATTAAAAAAAACAAAAACAAAAAAAACATACGGTCCATTTTGTGCAAGTTAACACTTCTCTCAGTTTATTATTATTAATCGATGAATATTTTCTAATGACCTGTATTTTTCGTCCCCTCAGGCTTTGCTTTTTGGAGGTCCAAGTAGTCTACCTTTGATTCTAGCCCGACAAACGATCCCTGCGCTCGGAGTTGTGGTTGATCCTTGTGCAGCCATCTTAGTTTTCGTGGTCACCGGGCTTCTATGTGTGGGAATCAAGGAGGTCTCATTCTAATCCGCTCACTTTTCATTTTCAATAATTTTTTTCCCACATTTGTAATTTACATCTAACCTATTTAGAACATTGTTTCTGCAGAGTACGTTTGTCCAAGGAATTGTCACTGCTGCAAATATTTGCGCCATGATTTTCGTCATTATCGCCGGCGGATATTTGGGCTTCAAGAATGGGTGGCCCGGTTATGAGCTCTCAGCAGGGTATTTCATTTTTCATCTTGCTTAATAATTTGCATTTCATTTTGCTTATCTTCGGCCCAATATAATATATATAAAAATGAAAAGCCGAATACCAAAAAAAAAATGCAAATTTATTAGGAAAAAAATAAAAAATACATGAACGGAAAGATTAAAAAAAGAAATACATGAAAGAAAAAAGATTATTTATAGATTAAAGTTTCAATCTTCACGATTTATTTATTTAATTATTATTCTTTTTTAATATGATTTTTTTTATTTATTTTCCATCAGATATTTGCCGTTCGGAGCTGATGGGATGCTTGCTGGTGCTTCGACTGTATTTTTCGCTTATATAGGGTTTGACTCAGTTGCTAGTACAGCTGAAGAGGTGTGCATTATGTCTCGCTCGACTTTTCATCCTCCAAAGCATGTAATACGTTGACTTGGAATTTTGGATATGAATTTGTTCTCCATTTGCAGGTGAAAAACCCTCAACGGGATCTGCCAATGGGTATCGGTTTCGCACTGTCTATATGTTGTATCCTATACATGCTCGTTTCTGCAGTTATTGTTGGTTTAGTACCTTATTACGCAATGGACCCAGACACTCCCATCTCCTCCGCCTTTTCCAGTCACGGAGTTCATTGGGCAGCGTAAGTTGATATTTTTGTCTTTAGGGTATAACCATTTGAGATTTTTGAAATGCTCTTTCTAAAGTTGTCGTTTATTTGAATGTAGGTATATAATAACTATTGGAGCGTGTTTTGCTCTATGTTCGACATTGATGGGATCGATCCTTCCACAGGTACTGATATGTAAATATAATATTTTTCATAAAATCTAGTTAATTAACGTTCTGAAGTAGGGAAAAAAACTGATAAAAAACATTTTTTGTGAAATTCTGCTTTTTGTGTGCGTCTCAGCCACGGATACTAATGGCAATGGCCAGAGATGGATTGTTGCCATCGTTTTTTTCAGACGTCAATAAGAAAACTCAAGTTCCAATGAAGAGCACTATAGTGACTGGCCTACTCGCAGCTCTCTTGGCATTTGTTATGGACGTCGAACAGTTGTCAGGAATGGTATGCAGCTATTTTTTTCTTCCCTTATTTATAACTCCTGTCAGTTCAATGGGCCGGGCTAGTTCTGGACCATCGGGCCAAATGGTAGATTTGGGGCTGGATCAAGGAAGCCTGATCCCTTTTGGGACCGGAAAATCACAGCCCGGATTGGCCCGGAAGTACTTGCACTTTAAGAAGTGATTCTTGCATTGTTATATATTTGTAGCTGATTTATATCAATCGATTGGTAATAAAATTACATTTTTATTATTTTTCTGGAACTCCTACCTGCAGGTTAGTGTTGGCACTCTTCTTGCGTTTACGATGGTTGCAATTTCGGTACTTATACTGAGATACGTTCCACCGGATGAGGTCCCACTTCCACCGTCTTATCGGGAAGCAATAGATTTCGTTTCGTTGCGATACAGTGTCAGCAATAGTCCTGGAGACGCTGATGTGGAGCCCGTTCCGGTTTTAGTCAGCAAAGTAACCAGTATCGAAGAGCCACTTATAGAGAAATCAGCTGGACAGTTAAACAGTAAGTTCGTTTGATGCTTAATGATTCACCTTTTTCTGATGGGGTCTAATAATTATTGGGTGAGAATAATGTGACCTCACTTTGTGGAATTAACAAGTATACTGACTCTTTGTATAAGAATTATAAACTTGGAACTATTGGAAAAAGAAAGCTCCCAAGAAATTAACTTTAAAAAAAAATATATTTTGATTTTTCTGTTTGAGGTGAATATTACTGAAGTCCCATGATTTTATTGAGTGGGAAATTACCACCGTTTAATTATGATGCCTTCTACTACTGTAATGCGATGTAAGAGCATCTCCAATGGGATGTCCATTGGAGTAAAAATATTGCCACATAAGCTCAAAATTCTTATGTGGCAAGAAAAAATGTGGACAATGTGTAGCACACCATCTACATCTAGAAGGTGTGCTAGACATTGTCTATTATATTGTTTTCCTTATTTAGTCACATATTTAATACTAATTTATTTATTTTTCTTTCCTCTCACCAATTAGTAGTCAATTATTTTACCCAATTCACATTTACCATTGGAGAAGATTTCTAAATATTTATAATATATTTGCCATGTCATTGGGAATTCATAGTGTCCCGTTGGAGATGCTCTAAGACCATCATATGAAAACGGTTATACTTTTAAAGTGGCAAATCATAATTTTTATAGTGAAAGTCGTACTTTTCAAAACAATGTAAATAGTTATTTTGAAAAGTAGGATTTTTTTACCTTAAAAGTATAACTTATTATTTGAAAAGTATGATAACCTTACATGAGATGGTCTTCTAGCTATTTTCCCGCATATGCTTGATGGCGCCTTCGTATAACTGTTAGGACTCCATTAAATGGGTTTTAAGGTATAAGGCAATTATTCAGCTGTTCATTTATTTTTTTTTGATGTTGTAGACGATTAATTGTATTAAATGGATTTAATTGTGGGACGCTGTTAGGCTATTAATAAAGTAATTATGGATTAAAAAAAAAAAGCTGCAGTAGCGGGCTGGTGAAAAATATGTTATGTATTATCGAGTCCTAATTGCTATAGTTTCTGTCTTAATAGCGTACTATTTATTTTTTGTGTACGTTGCAGGTTGCATGAACGAAGGGAATAGACGAAAGATTGCTGGATGGGCGATCACGATTACGTGCATTGGTGTGCTTATTCTAACTACTTCTGCTTCAAGTGTGAAACTTTACAGGTTTGTTGACTTTTTGTTACAACCATCCCTTGGCCTGGTTTAAACTATTATGCCAACTCTCGATGTTTATATCCTTAAACATATTTCTAAACAAAATAACTTGATTCTCACCAGCCCTCTTAGGTATTCACTTTGTGGCATTGGTGGTGTTCTCCTTTTGTCTGGATTGGTATTGCTTACCTGGATAGACCAAGATGACGCTAGGCACAGTTTTGGGCACACCGGAGGTAATTTCTATTAGACACGAGATAAGTGGTTTGAGAATCGAAAGGAATTTGGCGTAGCTTAATATGTGTTCTTGTTTCTCTTTCAGGGTTCATTTGCCCCTTCGTTCCCCTGCTACCTATTACCTGCATTTTGATCAATGTCTACTTATTAATAAACCTTGGGTGAGTATTCCAAACTATGGCTATTTTCTGGTTGATAACGAATTTATTTTTATGTTGTAGTTACTACACTCAACTTGCTGCTAGTTTGTGAAAGAAACAACTGTTTTATTAATTACAGGATTTAGATTTTTTTAGGGATAATCATGAAACTGCCCCTGAGGTTTGTGGTATTTAATAAACCCATCTAACTTTAAAATTACACAAATCACCATTGAGGTTTGACTCCGGTTACATTTTTTGCCCCAACCATTGGTTGACTTAACGGAATTCGCTGATGCCATCAAATATATTACAATTACATCCAAGCCTTTTGAAATATTACGAATTCCTGAACTTTTCATCTTGCTATTTGTAATACTTAGAAAATTGAGGGATGTAAATGTAAAATATCATGAGAATTCGGGGTCATTTATAAAATATAGAAAAGTTGAGGGGTTTAATTGTAAAATATTTGACGATGTCAGTAATTTCCATTAGCAATAATATGTAAGACGGATGTAATCACAGGGCTGGTTTTTGTAATTATCAAAGTTAGCTGTTGTTTTTTAATAATAATTTGGCCAGACCTCAAGGGTAGTTTTTGTAATTATCATAAACTTTTACTCATTAGGTCACTATTTGTATCTTAATACTCAGGGCTGCTACTTGGGCTCGCGTATCAGTATGGCTGGCCGTTGGGGCACTCATTTATTTTTTCTACGGCCGAAGACACAGCTCGTTGCAAGATGTGGTTTACGTCCCTGCAGCTCATCTTGATGAAATCTACGAGAGCCATAACACTCTCGCGTAGTAATAATAATAATAATAATAATAATAATAATAAAAACTCCATTGAAGATGAAGATTCGTCTAGTTTTAGAAGCAAATCCCGAGCGGATCAGCAATATGATGATTCCGTTTACAAGGTCTGGAGGCATAATCTGGGCTCTCAGATCGCCTCGATATAGAATATGTTGTTTCGTGTTTCAGATCTCAGAAACACTGCCATAATCTGTTGTTTTTAATTTCTTATTAAGGCGTCTTGTAAAATATTACTCGGTCCAGTTTCAGTTATATAGCATAAGAGAAAGCTGATGAAAATATCAGTCTTGTGTAGATATATATACGAAGTATTTTGGTTTGGTATCGCCTTTGGGACTTTTTTTGTACCAACACTTGTAAATAGTGCGTTATCGAATCATTTTAGTGAAGTTGGTTTGTTACATTTTTGTGTCTTGCGGAAAGCTGATAATCACTTCGAGTTTGCAAACACTCGAAATCTCATGGCGCCTTCTTTAACGTTATATTTGGAATATTCTCTACTCTTGTTCAACTATGTTAACAACTTGTTGGTAATATTAAAACAGGTTGGCATTAATTCACAACTCTGGACTATTGTACTTGCTAATCTATTGTGAGATGAAAGAAAAGAAACTATAACATGTTTGGATTGTTTGAGCCATCAAATTATTCAAATTTAAGGGTGGTTGCATTCGAATTCTCAGTTTTCATGTTTTGAAAAGTCACCCCAATCAGACGGTTCGATTCAACCGAGTACAAGTGATTAGTCTTTATGCATAAAAACTGGGATGCCTCGAAAAATCATTTTTACGGTTGAACTGTAAAGACCAGTTAGAATCGGTTGACCTTATTTTGCCTTTATTTGGGCTTTTCGTGGTCTTTTAGAGTTCTGGGGTTTGATTTTCGAAGTCCTTATAAATAGTAAAACTTTTGTTTATTTAGAAATAGAAAGTCAATGATTACGTGATGTGGTGATGCCAAAATAGGTCAACAAAGACATGTAATTCGTGGAAATGAAGTTGAAAAAGCAATAGAGAAAATCGTCTTATTCACGAGTTTCGTGCCGGTCAAGATCTGAGCTCGCGAGTATTTTTCCCTAATATCCCCAATCTTTAATTTGTGTTTGGATTTGCTATGCATAACATTTACAATCGTAGACTATTCATTCTTACTAGCTAAAATAGGGACATATGTGGCTTGCCATGGGGTTGCTTTCGAACTCAACCCCAATCTTAACACAATAGTGTTAGGTGAGATTGTAGCATGGCTGCATTTAATGCTTTATACCCGTAAACTTTCTTAAACTGATTTTCTATGTAGAGGAGAACTTGGCACGGCGTACTTCCGAGCTGTATGACAACTGTTTTATGTGGTCGACTCTAGATCCCCAAGTAACGGGCCTCCTTTGAACACCTCAAGTAATAACTCGACACTATATTACAGCTCGGCATAAGATCGAGCTATTTCCAGCTATGTGTTGCCTTCCTGAGTGACGCGTCTGCGATGTCGTCCCACGATCATTCTATTTGATTCGGCCACCAACATGATGTTTATGCTTCCTGCAGATGTACGAGTGTATCATAGTTTAGATAGCAGCATATGCAAAACACGTGTAAACGAAGAAATTCAAAATAAAGTGTAATCAACTGATTTTCTGAACACCATAAAGTGTTGAGGATCCCAAATTACATTTCCAAATTAAAAATTGTAGTTCGATATTCGATATATGAACAAGTTTTAAGTCTATGTAATGTAATCAGATTGACTATTACACAACTTGAGCATCACATTATTGAAGCGGAGTTTGTCCCCGAAAATAATATTGCAAGTATAGTATTTGTTATACGTTTACTACCAAATTTTCGAATAGCAGGTTGACATTAAAATTTCAATGAAGTCAATTTTCACTTATTATTTGTTTCGTGACGACTATAATAAAAGTCAAGGTCATACTCTCCCATATGTAATTTTGTATTTACCGAGATCTATATTCAGTCACGACTAGGGGGGACGGGTGGGGGCGGGGTACCTGAAAAAGTTTTCCCCATCTCTGTCCCGTCCCCAATTCAAATTAAGCGGATATCCCCACCCGCGGGTATATTAGTTGCCCCCGTCCCACCTGCAATACCTAATTACCCGTCCCTCACCCGCAATACCCGTTTCGTACCCACTTGTACCCTCTCGCATATCAATTATATAATTTTGTAAAATAATAAAAATTCATGGGGCTTAATTTTCAGATCTACTTAAATATAAACAAAGAAAATAGAAAAAAAATCAAATAACATGACAAACACATAGTTTATTACATTTAAGAATGGTACAAAATATAAAATAAACAAATATTTAAGTAATAATATATGGGGATCTCAAACGGGGACGAGTACCCATGGATACCTGGCGGAGGGGACATTATCCCCATCCCCGCAAAATCCCGCAATTTCATACCCGTTCCCATTCTCACTTAAAGCGGGTAATCCCCGTGCTGTCGGGGCGAGAGCGGCCGAATCCCCATTTTAACCGAGATTATTTCTATCCCTTGCTACGACCAACGTTATGTTACAATACCAAGAGTTAAGAGACAAGAAATATTGAAGATTCTTTGTTACAATCAGAATTATATAATCGTAAAGCCTTCTTTGCTATTAGTTTCAATATTTGTTGCTTTTGTGCCAACCCTTGACGAAGGAAGGAACTTCCGGATTGACTTCTTTAGGAGTTTTTCCCAGCTCAAGGCACCGATCTGCTTATTTAGAAAGCTAGAACGGAGAGGGAACAAACGGTTAAATATGGTTTGCTGGTACAGAATCCGTTGCTATTGGACTTGGCAAGTAAGTCCATCCCTCTGACTAGAAGGTTTGTCACTAGCGTAGCTCATTAATAGTAATCATATTGTGATCAGGTCCCTCCCCCCGTGGAAGCTAACTCTAAATGGAAGCTCTTTCCAGGGGTTAGGCTTTTAAGAGAGGGGAGCAGCTCTTGTCTTCGATGAACGAAGGCTTTGATTAAAGGAAGAGGACAATTTACATTTGAAGTAGGACGCTTAGGCAAGCTGAAAACAGATAAAAGGAGACATGTCTCCTTTGAAACTCGGTGAAGTCGGAAAGTACTTCCAAAGGATGGTAGTATTTATCAGATCAGAACTAAGTAGACCTCTTCGAACCTAAGCCCATTCCTCCCTCATCGAGGGGATTAAAGGAGGAATGCTCTTTAGCTCTATAGCTACAGGAACAAGGAGAAAGACAAGAGCGTAGCTCGGGCGGCGTTAGCTCACTTGCACCTACTAGTAAGTACGTCTACCCGGGCTGTAGGGAAAAGCTCTTAGATAGGACTAGTATGGTTGGTACGGGGAACCCTAACACAATCTGCTCCTCAGCTGACTAACAACCAGGCAACGAGGGTGAAGCTATTTCAATCCCACCATCGGTAGGCATGAGAGCGTATGGAGCTGCGGAACATCGAAGAGCTCTGTTTTTGAGGGCTTGATCTAGATGGATAGCCCCTGGCTTGGATAATAATACCGGCCATGATAGTCCCCTAATAACCCCTTCAAGCCCTCCTTCTTGTCCTTGTCTTTACTCTTTCTTGCTCTCATGCCCATTCTACCGTATGGAACCAAATTTTCTATTTATCCCATCCCTTATTTCTACACCCTGACGCCCTCGCCAGAAGTAGAGATGTACAAGTGCGCGTGGTGTCAGCTAGAGAAGCCTATGGAAGTAGTCGGTCTACGGGACGGTCCTCCAATAACACATGTTTTGAGCTGAGCGGTAGTTAGCGGGGAGTGGCTTTCTGAGGTCAAAGACTCTTTCTTTCGCGGGTCTCTTTTATTGGACTCTTAGTAGGCCGACAGATAATCATATTTTTTAGAGGTACTAAATACAATTCCATGAACGAGCAAAATATAATGTGCTCTACAAACTGATTTTCTAGAACCTCAAGTGAAAATTTATGTATTTATGAATATTCAGCTTATCCAAGTAATAATTATTTTTTGAAACATAGTGCACGTCGGTAGTGCCCTAGTTTGTTTCTTTAAAAGTGAGATCATACTTAGAAAAGGCCAACACTCGTGGAAGATCGAATTGAATGGTCATGACTCGTAAAATCATCTGACCCAATACTATAATATATTAATTTTTTATTATAATATATTAGTTTTTGTAATATAATGTATTAATTATCAAGTTTTGATCTGAAAGATGATCTGTTAAATTCGGCCCGGCAAGAGTGTAATCCTTTGTAAAAACTATATTAATTTATTTTTCTATTAAATTGAAAACATACCATAAAAACGAAATACTAATCGTCAAATCTGGGACAATTAATGTCGCGGCCATTATGCTACAATATTACCATAAAAATGAAATCTATCATAATTAAAAAATTTAAATCACACATATTATGTTAATGTCAAGGATGCACAATGATTATAAAATGCTTTCTACGGATTGGCTTATTATCGTGACCAACATTACTTAATTAGTAATATTAAATTCGTTATTACTTAAAAATATTAGATTGACCCACATACTCTTTTTTAATTAAGAATCTCATTAACAGAATTATAGTCTTCTATGGAAAACATTGTTATCAATTTAGCACATAATTAATAAACAAATTTGAATTGAAATCGTTCGCGTTCGCGCAATTCCTAAAAATGACAATTAAATTTGACAGGAAACTTTTCCAATATATAGTATATTTTAAGAGACTTTTTTTATTTATATTTTTATGTAAAATTCAAATTTCACGGTTTCACGAATTTTGCTTTAATTAAAATTCCTATCAAGTAAAGGATAAGCGTTAGATCTCCTTATTCAAACAGAAGTGAAACATTAATTAAAACTCCAACATACACTAGTCAGATTTCATCAAAAAATTATATAATCACAAACCTTTTCATATCAAAACATAGTTAGAACATGAAGATTATTCAGCACAAATACAAGGTTTTACTAATCTCTCTATTTCTTATTATACTTTGGGGCTGCTTCAACTCCGGTAATATAATTATCATCAAAGGCCAGAATAATTATAACCAACACGACAATGGCATAAACATCTTCGTACTAGCCGGACAAAGCAACATGGCTGGACGAGGTGGCGTGGAAAATCAAGTATGGGACGAAATTGTCCCTCTTGAGTGCTCGTCCGACAAAAGAATTCTTCGGATGAATGGAAATTCCGAGCTGGAGGAGGCAAAAGAGCCCCTCCATGCAGGAATCGACCCGAATAAAACATGTGGGGTCGGGCCGGGTATGGCGTTCGCCAATGCAATACTGAAAAAAGTGTCGAATAAATTTGGGTCGATAGTATTAGTGCCCGGTGCCGTGGGAGGGACGAGTATTAGGGAATGGTCGGGTCCAAATAGTGGCTTGAGAAGACGGTTGGTTAAAAGAACCCGCGAGGCGGTTAGGTTTGGAGGCAAGATTCGTGCGATTTTGTGGTACCAAGGGGAGAAAGATACAGAGAGTGAAGAGGGTGTGAATATGTATCCAAGTGAGTATCAAGGGTTTGTTCGTAGTTTGTACCGAGAGCTAGGAAATCCTCAAGTTCCTTTTATTCAAGTAATTTAATCATTGTTATGCATTTTAATTTGGAATCATATTCAACTTAATTATGCTGGTAATTTACAAAGTTATTTGATTAATTCAGATCATTTGCTTCTGTTTTCTTCAATAATTTAGTGTAAATGTATCAAACATTAATTGATAATCTACACGTGTTTTCAAATATTTTAAAGGTAGCATTAGCATCAGGGCAAGGTGACACGAAGTCACTTGAAAGTGTAAGAGCAACACAATTTGCGATGGAGAATATAATTACAGTTGATGCGATGGGGCTAGCTCTACAGAAAGATGGACTGCACCTCACCACCATGTCTCAGGTCCACCTTGGCAATATGTTGGCTACTGCATTCCTCAACACCTGTAGTTTGTAGTTGAAGGGTAATTGAAGAAAGCTTTTGGTGAAGAGTGATTGAATTTATTTATTTATTTATTCTTTTTTTTTTTGAGAAATATGTGTACTAGTATATAAAATATTTCAAGAAACATAAAAATAATATATTAAGTGAGAGTGATTTTTTTTAGTTTTTTGGGAAAGAAATTTCCCCTAAATGTATTAACATCCGACGACATCACTTATTTATTTTAGGAAAATGCTACGGTACATTTAACCAATAATATATTGCCACATCATCACTTACATGCGCACCAGTTATTCCCCAAATTGTTGGTAACTGTTATAGCATGTTAAAAATAACAGCTATTATATTTAAGAAAACATTTATTATTTTATTAAAGAAATTTTTTTATTAATTGTTGTTTTAGTAGCAAAGATTGAGAAAATAAAATAAAATAACAAAATAAATAATTAATTAGTTATTTTTAACGGATATATTTTTATTTCTACCCCGTAATAGCATTTGATATAAATTTTCTCATTAGCCAAAAAAAATACTAGCAATCTTATTTTGCATTAATAAAAACTAAAGTATAAAAAATTAAGTTGTTTAACATTATAAGTCATTAATAAAATTAAACATCAAATTAGTTTAAAAAATCATCACATTAAAATAACTAAAATATGAAAAAATAATAAACATAAATTTTGTTTAATTTATAAATTAATAATACTTTTAAATTTATATAATTATAAATTTACACATTATAAAGAATTGTGATAAAACTTGCCTATTGTAGTCCATATATTAATATTGTGGTACTACATCCAATCCAAGGATCATTATCAAATATTAATATGTATGGATGGAGAATAAAGGGAGGAATGATACCATAGGGGCACTGTAGAAGCTCCCTTTATTTTAACATCATTCTTTTTGTATAACATCCCTTACAACGGTTATGTTAATGATAGTTTTGATGGGAAAGGATAGTTTTGCCCGAATCTTGTATATAATATTATTAAAGTAACTGCTAATCACAATTATACTTAAAATTTTATTTTCTTTTCAAAATTACCTTCTAAAACCTCCAAATTTACTCTCCTCTTAAATTTGTAACATAACTCTAATCACCACCCCATACACATCACGCCAACCCCAACACCTTCAATCTCTACTCTAACCAATAACTCAAACATCACCCAATATCTACAAATCCAAACTCCCTGATTCAAGATTAAATTAATCATCATACAAAAAACCCTCAATTTGAAATCATATTGTACCAAATACTAACCCTCGTTTTCTTCTTCTTTCAGTTCCGACACATACACCACGCTAGCGAGCGGCATATTATGAGTCATGTCAAAAGAGTGAGACAACAAAACGTTCTTAATCAAGATGAAAATAACGAGACATATGATACTGAATCTAGCAATGTCTCGATAAATGGATGACACCCCCCCTCCTTGACTTCCGATCCCATCTCCCTATCTCTCCCGCCCTTCGTAAGGTAAGAAAGGTACCACTACAAAAGAACACGAAAATACCGACGGACTAAAATTCATTGGTAAAAACCCGACTTTACCGACGGCTTTTTTGACGAACTGACGGATTTCAACAGAGTATCTGATGCCTTCCTGACGGATTAGGCCATCAGTATTTCTTGCGGTTAGAAGTCCGTCAGCAATACTGACGGTCAAAATACCCGTCACTTTCCCGTCAGCATTGTTGACGGTATAGACCGTCAGAAAGGCATAAAATTTCATGACGATTTTACCTGTCCAGAGGCCGTCAGTAGGAAAATTAAATTATTATAAATTTTTGTAATACATTAATTAATAATTAAATTAAAAAATAATAAATGAATAAATAAAATTTTAGATAATCCAAAATAAATTATCCAATAATTAAAAACCAAAACAAATTATCCAATATTCAAAAATCAAAACAAATTATTCAAATATTACAAAGTATAAACAAATTCAGAATTCTACATCCATCTAATCATTATCACTACCGGATATCAGATCAATAGGAGTCTGGCGAGACATGGCCTGGCGAGACATTGCCAGGGCAACAACGTCCTGAATCTGCTGACTGAGCGTCAACTGGGAACGCGTCTGCTCATCGCATATCTGTTGAGTCTCAAGCGCCTGCTCCTTGCGGATCAGCTGAACCTCCTAGTTGGCTAGCTCAAGCTGCGTCTGCTAGGACTGGAGCTGCGTCCGGAGCTGACGAACATCGGCGGTGGGGGTGGAAGAAGTACTGCCCTTCTGAGCCTTCCCGAAGCATCCAAGGCCATAACATCTACCCTTCTTATTCCCGACAACCTCTAGATATTGTTGGAGTCTACTTGAGTGCCGCTATCATCAGACGACGCAGCACGCCTCAGCTCCAAAGTTCTCTCATAGTCCTCCTGATATAGAAATTTTCAGCTACTTTTAATAAACAACTTTTAATTAGATTTTAAACTAAATAACTTAGATATATAATATATAAACTTACAACTATTTTATGAGTTTTGGGATCCGTAAATGTGTCGTCGTGATTTCTATGATACTTCAGAAGAAGGTAGTAGTTACTGGGTTGCGTATCCGTTCGAGTAGCCTGTATAAAAATATACATTTACAATAATATAATGATTTAATTAAAATATAAAATTATACATGTTCCATAATATAATTAATTACTTAAAATATAAAATTATTATCAACTTACAATTTCGGTGGCTTATCGATTTGCCGGCATAGACCCGCCTCGATGCTTCTCTATACCAGTTTGAGGGCCTCAGAGCTCGCTCAATCTATTGCGCCTAACTTTCTCAGACTTCTGAAACTCCACCAGCCATATATTCCAGTTCGTCTCGCCTACGCAGGAAGGTATCGTCCCATCTAATCGATGCGTCTTCTTCCACTCGTATATATGACTCTTATAAGAATCTCGCATGGCTATATAGAATGCCCTCCTGATGGCATCCTCATCATATATACCTCTGTCCCACCACACTAATCCCTACAAAAGAAACAATTAAACAAAATAATTAATCAATTTACTTAACACAAAATAAATAAAATTACCCTAAAACGAGGCCACCACGTCTGACGATGGCTGTCCGGGAAGTGCTCAAATCTCCACCCTGCTGTGTGGATACGAGACTCGTGTATAGTCATCAAATAGGTCGGCAATTCCTTCGACAGACTTCATAACCTAAAAATTAATAAACTTATTTAAATATATGGAAAATAATTAAATTATATAATGAACACATATCAAAATTGATTAAAATATTACTTACCTATTTCCGAGCACGAAGACCTCGATCCCTGTATTCCTGACCTCTGTACAGGGCGTGCTCTGAGCCCCCGCCTCATCAGACGGGGTAGGTGGAACAGTATCATCCAAGTCCAAGTCAGGGCATCATCCCATCCTCATGGGGTGCCGAGGACGATGAGCCGAGAGAAATCCGACGATTATGAGCACCCCTGCCAGGCATCTAACATACAACACAGTTTTATTAATAAATAAAATTAATTATATTATATATATATATATATATATATATATATATATATATATATATATATATATACGATTGCTCAGATTATCTTTAACAGTCACAAACTCTTCGAACCTCAACCCAAACTTTCAGACTCATCTTCGTAGCTTTCTTCGTCTTCTTCAGTTAATACTAGTTCATCGCTTTCCGACTCTTCTAAATCACGATCATCGACCGAATCGATGTTTTCGTGATTGAGAGGGTCGTTTAATTGGAAGTCGATATCCTCCAATTGTATTGCAGGAAATATTTCTACAATATCTTCTTGGAATTACTGTTGTTCATGCACGTGAGGTTCGATAAAATCCACCATTGATCGAGCTTTAATTTTACAAGTTGCCCACCAATCTAGTTTGTCTCGCTTCAAACTCGGATACGAACTGTAGTGCACTTGAGTCGCTTGGGAGGCTAGTACAAATGGCTCGTATCGAGTGAATCTACGTTTATGATTGATATCAACGAGCTTATATGAGGGTGAAACTTTGTGTCGATTGAAGTTGGATCAAACCACTCACATTTGAAAAAGAGCGTGCTTCCGCTAGTCTGAAGCCTGTATACACCAATTTAACCAAACTCTAAGGAATATTTAGTATCAAACTCTATATTTGATACTAAATCTCAAACGAGTCTAAGGAATATTGGAATAATTCGACACTTAGTTTCAAAAATCTCTATTGGATATTAATCTCAAACGAGTGATTTATATATAATTGATTCTCTAAATTAATCAACCGCGCGAGTGATCTATAATTGATTCTCTAAGGTTTTCTACAATAATATGAATCGCGTCACTTCGCCAAGGTTCCAAATAAGCAATTACCACCGTCACATTTTTTAAAAATATTTTGAAAATTTAAATAAAACCACATGACACCCTATCACTTTTAAAAAAAAAAAATTGAAAACCCGCTATTGGAGGGACAACAGCTCCCAGCTGGCACCGTAACCCACGTCAACATCCGACGGTATACAACCAACAACACCAATGACAATAACATATATAAAATATACAAATATACAATATACAAGTTTTTTTAAAACCTCGGCCGATCACCACGGCCTCCCATTTATGTAAAATATACAATTTTTTTTTAAATCCCGGCTGATCACCATGGCCTCCCATGCATAAATAATATATATACAATATAATGGGTGAATACATATATCACAATATAATTAATTACAGATCAAACGTTATAATTGAATACAATAAAATCTTATCTTCCTAATTATTTACTAATTTGTCCCTAAAGTTTATCTAAATTCAAAAGCAGGCCCTAAAAGTCTAAGTTAATACAATGAAATACTATTTTTCTAATTATTTACTAAATTAATCCATAACTAATCTGATTATAGACTTTGTGTACGTTTTCCTAAAATTTTACCAATTTAAACCTAATTTCGAAATTATTTACGATCTGACCCCTAATTTGAAATCAAAAACTAATTTCAAAATTAGACTCTATTTGAAACCTAATTATTTAACTAGCCAATAAAAATAGAATTTTAAATTAATATTTATTTAATTTAAAATTATTTTTTAAAAAAAAATTATTTTTAAACTAAAATAAAAACAGGATGATAAATGAACTCTTATTTATATTAAGATTATTTAAATCCCAAATTTGATTAGTAAAATTATTTTAAAAAATGATGACAGAATTTTAATATAGATTTTTCAATTAAAACTAGAAATAATGACAGAATTATAATTAGTAATTTTTATTTATATTAAAAATACTTTAAAAATTGAATATATTTCTTTTAATTTAAAATAAAAACTGAAATTAAAATAAAAAATTAAAAAAAATAAAAATCTTAATTCAATCCCTAATTCATATCTAATCAAACATAATTTACCACAAATCAAAACTAATTCAATTAACAAACATCAAACATATATATATAATAAATCAAACCCTAATTATAAAATATTAACAATTAATTCATAATTATTAAAAAATAATAAAAATAAAACTTACTTACCTGTGGAGGCGGCGACGGATGACTGGTCGGCGACGGGGGGCAGGCGGTTGGAGGCCTCATGGTTAGGAATTGGAGCGTGAGAGGTCGTGTTTTCGAATCCCCCAATAACATATGAGAGGATTTATTTGTACTTAATGAGTGTTGGCTTATGGGCTGGCACACCCAATACAAAGATTATTGTTTTAAATTTAATTACCGGACGAACTACAATTCGTCGATAACTTTTTTATTATTTATTATTTTAATAAAATTAATTACCGACGGAAAAAAGTCCATCGATATTTTTTCTAATTTTTTTTTTAATTATTAAGATCCGTCGGTAATACCGATGGAAATTCATGTCCGTCGGTTTCCGTTGGTATTTTAGCCGCCGGAAAAAAATACCCGTTGGTAATTTTTTACCGACGAGGGTTTCACCGATGGGCCGATTTCCGTCGGTAACGCCATTACCAACAGAAATGACCGTCGGTATTCTTGAGTTTGTTTGTAGTGTACGTGATAATACTACGTGAACTTTGATTCCTGAAGGTAAGGAGATGCGTAGTCAATAGTTCAATTATTTGTAGTTAAAATTTCAAGTTTTGACTTCGAATGTTCAAAAATAGTGGAAGTCCATTTTTTTTAATCCCTCCCCCTTTTTTATTCTTTGAATTTTATTTAAAATATTATTTCGCACTTAATCTCATTTAGTTTTACAAAATGGTTAATAATAAATATATCACAAAAACTAAAAATATTAAATTCAAATTCAAAAAAAAAAAAAAA
>BMAC01000037.1:881111-953991 GCA_014905375.1 Phtheirospermum japonicum
ATTATTAAAAAATAATAAAAATAAAACTTACTTACCTGTGGAGGCGGCGACGGATGGACTG
Source organism: Phtheirospermum japonicum (assembly GCA_014905375.1). Classification (NCBI taxonomy): domain Eukaryota; kingdom Viridiplantae; phylum Streptophyta; class Magnoliopsida; order Lamiales; family Orobanchaceae; genus Phtheirospermum; species Phtheirospermum japonicum. The sequence continues at coordinate 881,173 of BMAC01000037.1, forward strand.
GTCGGCGACGGGGGCAGGCGGTTGGAGGCCGGGAGGTTTTTTTTTTTTTTTTTTTGGAGTGACAATGTGCCAGAATGGAGACGGGGAAGAAGACTTCGCATTTTTTAGGTAAGAATCATGACAGCAAATGCCGTTAGGAACGCCGCTACTTATAAGCTAACGGATGAAGCTGTCAGCAAACATGTTTTATTTTTTTAATTGAAACTATCCTTATGGGTTAACTCCGTCAATATATATATATATATATATTTACTTTTTTTTTTAAATATCCTGACGGGTTAAATCCGTCATGATATATATTATATATAGTATATATATTCATTTTTTTTTAAAAAAAAAACTATATCCTGACGGGCATGTTCGTCAGGATAATTAAGTGGGATAAATTCCCACACTTTCCCTCGGGGATTACTGACTGGAATTGTTGTTGACGACCTTGGCAGTCAGTAAATCCGTCAGGGAAGCCGTTAGTAATGTTGACGGGCTTAAAAGCCGTCAGCATACCCGTCAGTACTGCCGTTTTTTTGTAGTTATATATGTTTGTGTATATATATATATATATATGTGTGTGTGTGTATACATATATATAATATAATGTATAATATTTATGATTATAATAAATAATATAATACATTTTGACATACACACACACATCTATATATAATATTTATATTATATATAAATACATTTTTATATTATTATATATTATATTATATTAATTATATTATATTATAATTACATTTAAATTATATAATATATATTATGTATATATACATAAATAATATATATATATATATACATAATATATATTTATATATATATTAAATATATTTATGTATTAAATATATATTTAATACATAAATATATTTTTATATTAAATATATATATATATATATTTAATATATATATATATATATAAAAGTGGGAACCAGCCAAACCACCATAACCGAACCGTGTATGAAGCGTAATCGCAAGACGATTCCACATATCGAGGTCGGCTATTCACAAACCGACAACAATCGGCTGGTTCACAACCATATTACTATTTGTTATTTTGGGACAAATCGGACTGGCGTTCAAACCGTGAACTGTCAGTTTGGAACGTTGTAGATGTCTAGCTGCAAGATGATGCTTATATGGTATGTGGATAATACAAGTCATGTTGAAACTATTTGAGTTTTCTCATCAAATATTATAGATTGTGGCAGAGTCTCCTTATCTACAATTATGATGATATACGAAAAGATATAAAAATAAAATATAAATATATTTGTAAGAAAAGTTTACCGTTAGGAGTGCTTAAGTAGACTTGGAGTTGGAGATGCTTTAGTTGACTTAGAGTTTCGCGCTGATAACGTGTTGTAAATTAATTAAAGAAAAATAAGAAGAGTATAGAATGAATGGATTTCTCAAATGTATTTTCATTAAAAACTGAAGCACTATCTATAGGAAAACTTCGAAGAGTACAATCGTAATTATAATTTTAAAAAGGGCAAACTGGTAAATTTGGATGTAATTTAAGAAATCTCGTGTACCATCTTGATTGTATAATCTTGGGAATGATGCCAGACCACTTGTAACAATAATGATATAATAGTGTGATTTTCTAAAAAAATAAAAAGTTAAAAGATTAATAAAATCAAAAAATTTCATTAGTTTGTTTGAATTTTTTTTAATAGTAGAATCTAATACAAGCTCAAACTTTTCAAATAAACTCGTCCAATCAAATAAGATTTATTTAAATACAAGAAATTTATAAACTAATTTATTTTAGTTACCAAATATATACTTATATAGCAGTATGAATATTATTAGAAACAAAATTGAGAGTAGACATGTATATACACACCCAGGTGCAGGTATAATAGTTCTCCGAAGTATCTAGGCTCTAGTTCACTTAGTATTGGGCTCGGCCCTTTTTGCCACATCTATATAAACGCTGTCGTTTCAAAAACTTAGCGCCTGCTTTCATTCAGTCGGCAGTACTACCTTCTCACTTTGTCCACACATTTCTGCAACTTCGACCACCGTGAATCAAGGTCTCTCTCTCTCTCTCTCTATATATATATGTATGTATGTATGTTTCGGATTATGTACATACTACTCTCGACTTCGCAAATGTACTGATGTTGGCTACCAGTGGAAGAGAATTGTGCGAATCGACTTGATGAGAGTAATCTCTGATTGAATTTCTATGATTGCTACTGCAACCGATGAACTAAAGGAATTTGTTTACAATTTGAGAATCATATTATTCTTCATCAAAATACGCTGCAATCGTTGAATATTTCACCATAGGTACATCTGATCTGCTGTTTCTATTTCTCGTTGTTCAGATTTCTGGTGATAATTTTGTTCGGGCAGCGCAGAATCAGATAAATACGGAATTTATTCTCCCTCCTTTTATTTTTCTGTTGTTTTTGAAGTTGATATGGGGATTTTATGGATATTGATGGTTGGGGCTATGTTATAGAAGAGGTTGCTTTTGTTATTATGATTTTAGCTCAGTTTTCCTTCTTTTGCCTTTAAATTAACCCTTCTGTATTCTTCTGTGACTGAAAACTTTATCGTTTTTGGTCAATCCCATCCGAGTACTATATGGTGCATATCATATAGGGTAATAAGTTAATAACCCTAACTTACTCAAAATTGCGTCCTGGATTTCTCTGTTGAAAAAGTTTGGGCATCTGTTTAGTGAGAGAGATTTCTCACTCTGAGGAGTTATTATTATCAAGGATTCAAGTCTGATTTTGTGTGCTGCTTGATAATGACACACTTTTTACGACACTGGAGTTCTGTAACTATTGAACTCTTTTGTAAGTTATGACTGACCAAGTTTTGCAATATCTAACTAAGAATTAGGAGCATTGTCCAGATTGATTCCTAGAACCCAGATCCACGGTGTTCTAGGGAGTTAAGCTTGAAATAGAGGCTGTGGTTCACGGTGTACTTACAATCTCCATTTCAGATAATACTGCTAAGAATTTCATCATGTCATTCACAATCTTTTGACAGATAATACCTGATTTTATTTGCTTTGATAATGTCTGTGTGTAAATTGTAATGGATATCCGTCACTCTATTCAGTTATGAACACTTTCATTTTCCTGTTGAATAACAGAGTACATTGCTTGCAGAACAGAGAACATCAATAACTGCAGACTGAGATGGCAGAGTCTCGGAAGAAAGATTCTTCTTCTGTCAGCTTGAAGGAGAAAGATTCGCTGCTAGGTACTCTCATCTGTTCTTGTCAGCCATATTTAATAGATAAGGAATTGTTATGTGAAACAGTTGGTACGCGAATAAGTGAATTTCACCTTTTTATTTTAGAGAGAATAAATTTAGAGGCGTAACATGTCTATTGCCTTTCCAGTAATTAGTGAGTCATTTTAGAGTGGGTTGGAGAAAGCCCACAGTTGGCGTTCGAAAGCATGTGAATTTGGTGGGAAAAATACAATGTGAAGCTTTAATATGAATGAACTGACAATACTGAATGTTAAATGCTTAGTTGTGGAGGTTCTGTTATGAGTCCTGGAGAAACCTATTTGTGCTCCAATGTTTGTTGTACTACCTGCATGTCTTTTTTGGGGGGTTTATGTACTCTTCATCTGATGTATAACTCCTTCCACTGTTTATTATGCTTAAGCAGAAGATCTGGACATCGGAAAGGACTTCTTTAGTTCTTGGAAACCAATGTCAATGGCAGATGGGGATGGCATGGATTTTGATCTGAAGCCAGGCAATAAAAAGTCATTTAACTTTGACAAAGCGTATGATTTTATTAATTTCATCTTCTTATTTCATTACCTCATTAATGGAGTCAGTTTGGTATTTTGAACTTTAATAACATGTGGGGGGGAGTTATTATGTTTTTGTTCTTTTTAGTTGGTATCTGAGTTTTAAGAGCTAAACTGCATCCGGTTATCTTTTTGCTCCTTCATCTTGTTAAATTATGTGTTTCTTGGATTTCTGCTAACTTTCTTCTCTTGGAAAGTTTATAGTAATAAATAGTTATAAAATAGGATGTGATCGCAACTGAGGTCACATGTTGCAACTCCAAGTTAGGACTAATGTGATTGCTGTTTTCAGGGATATTGACTTTAATTTGGATGGCGATTTTGGGAAATTATCGTCTTTCAATATGGATATGCCAGATCTGGATATCTCCCCGCCACTTAAAAAAGATGGACAGACCAAAGAGAAGCCAAAAGAATCATCCAGTGGAAAGAATAAAGATAAAGCTGATCATTTTTCTTTTGCATTTGATTTTGACGAGTGAGTGCAAAAACTGACATGCTTCATTCTACGGTGGTCATCCTATATAGTATATTGAACATCCTGCATTAACATTATACTTTCCCTAAATCTAGGTTGGACAATTTTAATTTTGAGTCAAGTTTACAAAAAAAAGGTTCAAAAGATCAGAAAGACAAAAGTAAGAAAGAAAGTCCTCCAGGTCGAAACGAGTGTCAAGATGAGGATGGTTCTGAGCACATGAAACAAATCGGGAGTATGGCTATGTTAGAAGATGGCCCCCACAAGCCATCTCGACCAGGGACTGTGATGACTTTTGACATGGATAGCTTGGTTGGAGGAGGTGCAGATCTTGAACCCATAAAGGAAAATCACCCTTCAAATTTGGCCATTGATGATGTTGTTACTTCGGAACATTCAACTGCTATTCATGAAGTTGCATCTGAAAAAGCAAAAAGCCATCCCGAGACAACAGTTGCTTCTTGGGAGTTACCTGAAGTCGGTCAATCTGCAAAGTCGTTTTCAACAGAATCAGTTGAGCTTGAAGCTTGTACTGGAAATGATACCGTGCAGGATTGGTCACCTGATTCACTTTCTAACAACGAGCCAACTGAAGCTAATTCATCAGAGGCGCAGGACGAGGTTGACTCTGCCAATGCAAATGCAAATGCAACTGGCTCAAATGAAAAGCAAGATGTTAATGCGATATCAGTTGATAGTTCATCCTATCATTACACACACACAATATCTGAAAAATCAGAGAAGATTAATGGTGAAGAGAGTAAAGCTGGGGTTGAAGATCATTTGATAAACAGTAGAGAAAGAACCGAACCAGTTCAAGTTAAACCACTCATTGAAAATTCTTGTACCACTAGTGATGTGTCAGAGATACTCAGTGACGCACCAAATGTCAGGGAGAACAAGAAACCTGCTTCAGAGATCCTCAAGTTGCCCTTAGTCAGGTAAAAGCTTATGTCCTCTTTGTATTGATCTAGTTGAGTGATTAAAATTGAAAAAGTTTTACTTGCACGTACGGAATGTTTCTGTGAATTTAAATTCTATTTTTTTGGGGATACCATGATATAGATGAAATTTCTGCTAATGGTGTTTAATCCGTGATATTTGCACTGGTGCAGTCAACCAACTGAGCTGTCAGAGAAAGAAACAGAGAAAGGAAGAGAACCCCTTGTTACCTGCCTGAAATCATTTATTCAGTCGGAGAAATCTGGATGTCCTGTGCCTGAGGTGGCATCAGCCCGGACAACAATCTCCTCATTAAGTAGTAAAAAGATGGGCTTCACCCAGCCCACTTTATTTGAAGGAGAAAGGTCTGCTATGATAATAACTAAAAATAACTTTCTAAAGTGTTTACTCTAAGATAATGTTGTCTAATATGAAACAGGGACAGGGCTCAAATTGAGAAGAAATTAGTTTCTCTTCCCATGCAATATTCTAAAATGGAACTTCCACAGATAAAGAGACAGGAAAGCGGCATGGCTCTAAAGGTTTACAGGTGAGGCTCGACGTGTAATTGAAACCTATGTTTCAATTGGAGTTTTGTAGTTCTGTTTTGGTGATCAATAGAATAAGATTATGGAAGCAAGGATAAAAGTTTTGTTTCTTAGAATCTGACATGGATTTCCGGGATAACATTTTGCAGAGAGGTGTGCAATGCTGATGGGTTGGACAATGAGAAAAAAATGAATGATTCTTCTATCACACAAAATAAGGACACAGAAAAATCAAAATCTGTTCTGAGGCAAAGAGAGACGAACATGAAAGATCTAGATGCTCTCAGGTTTAATATTCCCTTTTCCTATCTACTTATGACTTGCTACGTATTTTTCTTCGGACTGAATGATGTCCAATGACAGATATTGATCAAAAATCAAATTTAAGTGGCCAATCGCATTGCCACGTTGTGTAGTAGACTGTTTATTGGGACAATTCTCTTCCTCACACATACTAACGGAGTGTTTCATTTACACTATTTATGCGTCAGAAATTTGTTTATGTATATATCTGTGTGTGTGTGTGTGTTTCTGAGCTGCCTTTGGCATTGTTGGTAAACACCATCTATACTCATTGCTATTATCAGTGTTAGTATACTAGAGTTATAGGATCTTTTGTTAGATACGCTGATACAGTACTGATAATGGTAGATTAATACTGCTGAAGCCCAACAAAATTTATGTTGAATATGAAATTAATTGATTCATCTTTCAGAAGCTCTCGTGCTTCCTTTTCCTTGGAGGTCAATAAGATTGCAGCGCAAAGCAGTGGAAATCCAACAACTGTAGCAACTATCCCAACGAGTAAAAACATTCCACAGATACAGAGACAGGAAAGCGGCATGGCTCTAAAGATTTCCAGGTGAGGCTGACCTGTAATTCAACCCTGTGTTTCATTGAAGTTTTTGTAGTTCTGTTTTGGTGATCAACAGAATAAGAATATGGAAGCAAGGATAAAAGCTTATTTTTTAGCATGACATGGATTCTCGGGTTAACATTGTGCAGGGAGGTGCACAATGCTGATGGGTTAGACAATGGAAAAAAAGCTAATACACTAAATGAGGACACAGCAAAATCAAAACCTGTTCTGGGGCAAAGAGAGACGAGCATGAAAGATCTAGACACTCTCAGGTTTGTTATTCCTTTTCCTGGGCAATCTACTAATTACTTGCCACTTATTCTTCTTCAGATTGAACTGTGTCAAATTACAGTACTGATTTTCAGAATCAAATATAAGTGGCCACTCACATGCTTTCTTTGTGTAGTAGACTGTTATTGTGACAAATCCTCTTCCTCACACATACAAACAGAGTGTTTCATGTACATTGTCTATGCATTGGAAATGTGTTTAGTGTGTGTATATACATATTCGTTTCTGAGCTGCCTTTCGGTATTGATAAACACCATCTGTACTCATTTCCGTAATACGTGTTGTTATACTAGATATAGGATCTTTTATTTGATACACTGTTACAGTACTGATAATGGTTGGTTGATACTGCTGAAACCCAACAAAAATTTACGTTGAATGTGAATTTAATCGGTTCATCTTTCAGAAGTTCTTGTGCTTCCTTTTCCTTGGAGGTCAGTAATATTGCAGCACAAAGCAGTGGAAATCCAACAACTTTAGCAACAATTCCAACGAGTAAAACTACTCCTGCTGAAGGACTTGAGATTTCTTCAATTGAACGTGGTAGGAAAATCCCTGATCTTCCTGGTCTGAAACTTCAGGGGTAAGTTCATCTTTCTTCTCGAGCCCTGCATTTTGGATATAGAATAGAACAATAACTACTGATAAAGTTTTCTCGTCAATCTTGGACTTTAAGTTTAAACTTTGATTCAACGAAGTCTCCAATTCGGAAAGATATCAAACCAGTAGGAAACATTGGTCTATTAAGAAAAACACCGCCCTCTATTGCACATTTTCCGAACTCCCAGAAACAAACACCTCCTACCCTATCTACAAAGCGGAAAACGTTGGAGGTAATATTTTTTCCTCAGTTTTTTCGAAAGCTCTACAAATGCGTATATATATATATATATATATATATATGTATGTATATATATATATATATTATAGTTTCGTCAGTGAGGTTGATTATAGTTATAGCACTATCAGTACATTGAGTATCATTAATTATTAATACCAACTAAATGACAAATAAATGATGACTATAATATATTTTTCCTGTTAAATGTGTTTCTGCAACAGGGGGATGCTGCAAATATTATCAGTTTGCATCCATCTAAACGATTCATGCAATCACCAACTGCTAGCAGGTTCAAGCTATTCCATTCAGTACGACAATTTGTTGAAATGTTATTTTCTGGATTGTATCATTTGGCATGATTTTTTGTGGAATCTGCAGAAATGTTGTGGACACATCAGAAAAGGTTCTTGACAAAAAGGTAATTTAACGAGGCATTATTTAGACACTGTATTTATTAGTCATAATGGAATTCAAGCAGATAGTGAAAAAAAATAAACTAATGGTATGTGGATTTTCCATTAATAGGTACTTTACCACAGTAACATGGAGAATAAAAGCATCAAAAGTACAGTTTTCAAGTCCCCAGTCTCCACGTTTCATATTACTCATGCGGCGAAGATCAAAGATGTGAATATGTCATTCTCGATCGAAAGTAATAACAACATCAAACAGGCTGAAGCTTATGCCAAGGAACTAGATAATGTAAGAACAGTCACCATTTCTCACCTCACTGGTTTTTAATTTGTTAGCATTTTGGTATATACATTCTGTTTTAATCCTGTCCGCTTGCAGCTTTGCAATATGCTCAAGAAGAAACATGACGAGGCCAAAAAAATATTGGTTCAGGCTGTTGTGAACAGCAATCAGCTGCTGATGCTCAATAATCCCCTTTTGGATGAGAAGATATCCTTCAAAGCTTTCTACTATATATAGTATATACGAGTTCAATTTTCATACTCCATGCAATAATTATGTTGTGAACCTTAACTACAGTAAACATTCGTGCAACTCAGAATATTTTTGCCCGATTAACACTGAACAGCATTCAAGGTTGAAAACATCGCTCGAGCAGTTGTTTTCATACAAAGGTACGGCCTTTTTACTGCGGTTGTTGGATTGAAATCTTTTGACATGAATGTTAGCACTGGCAAACTTACCATAAAGCGTGACTTTCAGGTAAAACTGGCACCGGGTTTCTGTGTCAATGGTTCGAGGAAACTTATTCTGCTTGCTAAACATTCTCATTCAAGAATTCGGGCATTCTTGTCAAGTTAATGATCAAAGACATGACCCTCGATTCATTTTCCTGTGCAACTTCTAACCAGTTCATACTGATACCGTGTGGCATTATTGCTTGTAGTAATGATTCATGTATGCCTAGTGCTTTTCCTGGTTTGTTCATGGTTTAGGGTTTGACCTCATTATCTGTTGTCAAATCAACTAATGCTCCAAATCTATTCCCATCTGAAGGAAAGCAAGAACTGAAAATATTGGCAAATTCTCATCTTCAATGTTAACTCTCTCTCTCTCTCTCCTCTCTCTCTCTCTCTCTCTCTCTCTCTCTCTCTCTCTCTATTATTATTATTATTATTATTATTATTAATTTTTGTGTGTGTGTGGTGTGTGTGTGTGTTCAGGATTTGACTGCAAGAACACCATCATCTTCGTAACAGTTATAACAAAATATTAAAGTGTTAGTATGGTTTGATCCACTTAACACTTGTAATGATTTTGCTTCAATACGAAGGTTGGAGCTGACTGAGAATATAGTAATATTACATTCTTATGATTCGGGGTTGCTGTGGAGTGTATTTTTGCATATTACTTTTAAAAGGAAAAAAAATGGTATATTGCTCCATATGTAAGAACTAAGAAACACGTTACAATCAGGGAGATATCTCCATTTTTTTTTATGTTATTTATTTATTTATAACATGCGAGATCCATTTCTGTAACTCTCTACTCATGAAGTTTTTCTTGAAAGAAAATATTTTTTTCAATATGTAAGTGAATGATATTGAATTTGATAATCATTATTCTAAGTAAGATTTTTGTTATTTAAATTTAGTATTCACTTTGTCCCACAAAGATATCACATTTTCACTTTCACGAAAATTTAAAAAAAAAAAAAGTTAGTATGGTTTTGGCGATTGTATATTCTTTCTTTTTTTTTTTTTTTCGTTTCATTTCACTAAAAAATAGTGGGAAAAAAAAGAATTTTAGGGAGAATTTTTTTAGTGAGATAGAGATTGAATATAATTTGTATGTTTTTTGGTAAGTGATTGGATGTAAAATTATTTGAGAATTTTTTTCCAAATGGGTCCATAAAGGTTTTGTATGGTGGGAAATTAATGATAGTGGAGAGATGAGGGAGAGGAGAAATGAAATAAGATTTTTGTATGGTGAATATTTAATGGTAATGGAGAGAATAGAGAGAGAGATTAAATAAATGAGATAGAAATGAGAGAAAATCTTTTGGTGAAAAAAATGAATTGTGTTTTCATGTGTAATAAACATTCACTTTTTGAATACATTTTTTCCTATAGATGACTCATTTTCTTGTGTAATAAATATTAACGACTCATTAATTGTTGATACTAATATGTATTATAAGTAAATGTATGAAACAATTATTAAAAGTGTACTATAGTTTGATAATTAAAAAAAGAAAGTGTGTTATAATTATGGAACATATCTAGAAGTTTAATTCAGTGCAACCATCCCTAAACCTTAGAAAAAAAAGTAAGTTATGTACTCTCTTATTCCCGTTCTATGTGTTATGTGTTGAAATTTAGAAATTTCCATGACACATTTATATTTTCAAGTGAGAATCATTGTTATTTTTTACTTTTTCAATAAGAATTAAATTACTTTATTAATTTAACTTTCACACTTTTAATTATTTTAAATAAAAGGATATTAAGATTATTTAATATGTATAATTATAATATCAATCATCTTTCTTAATCTCCATAAAATGATTAATTGCAACAGAGAAAATGGAACGAAGAAAAAAAATATTTTGAAAATAATAATAATACTAAAAAGGAAAAAGAAAAAAGAAAAGTAGAATATGCATAAAGGTATGTTTGGCGGACAAAACAAAACTGATAAACCAGCTGATGAGAAAAGTTCAAACTTTTCGTATAAGTCCATCTAACTAAACAAGACTTATTCGAATATAAAGGGCTTATAAACTCTTTAAATAAGTTATAAATTGTGCTTACCAAATATACACAACATAACTCGCCCAAGGTCCAATAATTATATATATATATATATATAATAATAATTATTATTATTATTATTATTATTATAATAGTATAATATATAAAAGCATGGTGCACGTGGCCGTGGTCCACTGATATCTAAAACTCATTTAAGTATAGTAAAAAATAGATAAAATAAAACCAGGGGCTACAAAACAATGTTAGGTGGGGTGGGGTATGTATAACTACTAACTATAGTCTAGAGTGGGGAGCACAAACAAACAAGCACTGGACTGTGGCCAAATAGGTTTGGTAGGTGATAACTTCTATGCTACCTCCATTTCCTTTTCCTTACCAACTTCACTCTTTTCATTTTGACTTTATAATTAAATTTCCTACTCCGAGCCCATTTCCTTCATTTTTATGTGTTTATTCTTTTCTTCTTCTTTTTGTTTATTGGCCGCTACGTTCTGGTTCAAGTAATTTATCCTCCACTGAAGAATAAATTATAACAATCCCTTACTTGGTATCTTAAACAACAAAAGTAGTAGTAGTATCAATCGTTTTCTTTTCCTTTTCCTTTTCCTTTTTCCTTTTCTCTATTCCTCGTTCACTTTGTAAAGATTACATATTTAGCCCGTGAAAATAGTGCTCTCATTGGATGATTTTTTTTTCTTTCCTCCTTTCTGTAAATCCAGGCGTTTTTAATTAAGTAATTAATTGGAGCTATGGATTACCTGGCGACATCTGAAGGCCAACTGTTTGTTGGTGTTGCTGTTGGTCTTATTGCAATTGGCGCTGCGTTTTTCTTGATTTCCTCCAAGAAACCCAAAGGTTTTGATCAATTTTATTCTGATCTGTTGTTACAATTCAAGAATATAAATTCCGAATTTTTATTTTCTTTTCACAATGTGTATTTTTTTTTTCTTGTGGCTTAAAGATTCAACATCGTCTCGTTTTTATCCGTACTGCGATTGGGTGCTTGCAATTCTGTTTAATTTCGGATAAGAAAATACGTTTTTTTATTAATAGATTCATGGTTATCATAATAAGAATTGTATGTTTGGTAGTGTGCTTGGATCCCAATAATTTCAAGGAGTTTAAGCTTGTCAAGAAAACACAACTCAGCCATAATGTCGCCAAATTCAAGTTCACTCTTCCTACACCCACCTCTGTTTTGGGCCTCCCTATAGGACAACACATTAGCTGCAGGTATTTTTTATTAACATCGTTCTTATATTCATAATATCTGCAAAATAAGTAAATAAATAAATAAATAAGCATTTCAATTTTTATATTGCAGGGGTAAGGATAGTCAAGGTGAAGAGGTGATCAAGCCATACACTCCGACTACTTTGGATTCTGATGTTGGGCATTTCGAGTTAGTTATAAAGGTGCATTGTGTATATTTTTCGCATCCATTTATTTAGTTGTGCATGCCCATGAATGATTTTTTGTTTTGTTTGTTTGGTCTCATTTAATTTGCTTTGTGATGTTTTACACAATGACAGATGTATCCGCAAGGAAGAATGTCTCATCATTTTAGAGAGATGCGAGAAGGTGATTTTTTGGCTGTGAAAGGACCAAAGGTAAATTGATAATTTTATTAGAAAAATATAAGTGGCATTTGTTTTAATTTGCTTAAAGAAAGGCTTATAGTTATTCCACACAGATTAAAAAAAAATGTTGGTTAATGCAGTATATTTTCCATTTATGCCCCTGTGTCTAGGTAAATGGAGTGGTGTGATAACAAAATAATTAGATGGGGTATACATAGAAATAAAAAATTGACTGTTTATTAATTATATTAGGATGCTCTAGTTTGGATTTCAGTATACCTTGAGAAGAATTTTCTGTGTAGTGATAGTCCTTGATAACTGATATATTTGACAATTAAAAAATTGGTATTCTCATTGCAAATTGAAGTCAAGTTAGGCAGAATTCCAAAACCATATTTCTTTTTCTTAAGAAATTTATTAGCTCCAATACACTTTTTTTTTTTTAAAAACATATATGTCACTAGTTAATCAGCTGTTCATGAACATGAAGATGAAGTTACTTCTACAGTGTGAAGTTGGTATTATTTTTTATTTGGGTGTATGATGTTGAATTGCATTCACATCATTTATGTGGATTTGAATCATTTGATTGCATATATACATCTCAAAACCATCTCTGATTTGTCGGCTTTTTTCCCCCCTTCCTAAATTAGGGTCGTTTTAAGTATCAACAAGGCCAAGTGAGGGCATTTGGAATGCTTGCTGGAGGGTCTGGAATCACACCGATGTTCCAGGTATATATATTGAAAAATTATATCTTAATCGTTTTATTTTCCTGAATATATATTATTTCTTGATATAATGTTGATATCTTAAAACGATGAATCTATTTATTGGTATGTTTAGGTTGCTAGAGCAATCCTTGAGAACCCCAATGACCGTACAAAGGTGCATTTGATTTATGCTAATGTCACTTCTGATGACATTTTGCTGAAGGTAACTATTTTGCAATGTCTTTTATCCAGTTTGACTTTTCATCATAATATTAATTCTTTTATCTCAAGGGATCTTGTTATTTTTGGTTCCAAATGGATGGAATAACATAATTTTGTTGGTGTGGTTTCAGGATGAAATAGATAGTCTTGCCCAAAACTACCCTGACAGATTCAAAGTTTACTATGTTCTCAATCAGGCAAGTTTTATGTTTATGTGTGAATTTCATACATACTCTCTTGTGATATTCAGCTGGCTTTTGAACTAATACTTCACAATTGTGTAAATTACAAAAATGATTATTTTTGCCCACTGAAAATTAAAAAAAAATGTGTGGAAAAAGTGAAAGTGATTTAATAGAAAAGAGATGCTAGTCCATTAATTATAAAATTTTATTGTTCTAAATATCTTGCTGTTTTTTTTTTTTGTTTTTTTTTTTGATGGCATGATTCGCATGCACTATTATTGTTATATTTTAATTAAGAACCTCGTGTTTTGGAATTTTTCTCACAATATATATATATTTTATTATTACTGTTATAGGTTGCCACAGAAATATTATGTGACTTGTTTAATACACAAAGTAAAAGAAAATATGTATCACATTAGTATCGTCAATGCGAATTTGCTTCACCGTTATGTCTAATCCTAATTAAATCGCTCGTTCTATAGCCCCCCGAAGTATGGAATGGTGGCGTTGGTTTTGTTTCCAAGGAAATGATTCAGGCTCACTGTCCCGCGCCAGCTTCTGATATTCAGGTTTGATTTTTGCTAATGTTGTGAAAAAATCGATACATAGTACTGAATAGAGGAAAAAAGTTTTCAAGCACTTATTATTATTATCTTGTAAAAAATATAAGCACTTATTATTATTATTATTTAATTATTATTGTTATTGTGGTGTTGCAGATTTTGAGATGTGGTCCACCTCCAATGAACAAGGCCATGGCTGGTCATCTCGAAGCTCTTGGATATTCTTCTGAGATGCAATTCCAATTCTAGTTTTGTTTGCTCGGCCTACAATTAGGCTCGATTTTATTCTGTTCTTGGGGAATATAACTTCCGATTCGCATTGTAGTATCAGGGTTCAACAAAATTGTTACGCAGAGAAATTGTGAACGCTATATTTTAGCGATCGACTAATCGATTTTCCATGAGCCAAGTTGCTCATAATGTTGGGTCTACCATTTTTCTGCACTTTGGGATGAAAAATATGATGCAATCTCACATACTAATGGACTTAGTTTTATGTTGTATATGATGATGATCTTATGAAAAAAGCCATGCTTTATTTTAGTCAGTTTATATCATGTCATGTTTTCATTTCATATCATAAATTCACACCTCATTCTCTCCCTTATATAGCATAAGGGCAATTTTGCCATTTACTTATTTCTCACACAATCAATTGTCCCTCAACTCCCAAACATAATATTGCATACAATATTTGAAACACAAATGATTCTATCTCCTCTCAATCACAATGATACACAGCACTATATAATTGATAACCCATTGACAGTATTATCCTAGACAATCCTGTCACATATAATAATCTCATTTAATAATGGGGATTTTGAAGGATGTTTACAACTGGAGTAATCAATTTTCTTTCTTTTGGTGGTCTCCGTAAACTGAATTTTTGTTGGAAGCCTCAAAAGTTCAAAACAAGTCTAAAGCACTAAATGTGTTTAATTGGAATTTTTAGTTCTTATTCTTTAGCTTAGTATGATCATTCTATATTTTATTATTATTAGACATAATTTTTTTGATTAATTATGCTAACAATAAGATCTCATTAGTTAAAATTAAGACCGGGCAATAACATTGGATCTAAGCCTGTCTAGTTAAAACCTCTCTGAATCCAATAGAGTTCGAAAAAATAAAAATCAAGATTCATACTAATATTTAAAGGAAAAACTTGGTATATAAAAATCATTTGTCAAAAAGTTTATTTACCTATTCTAAGTAACTAATTTCTAAAAGTTGGAATTTCGATGGTGATGCTGCTGATATTTAATTATAATTCAGATCTCAAGGAAAAGAAAATCATGTGACGAGGTTTTCAGGTCACAACAATAATCGTCAGTTATTAAATCGCGATGATTTTAATACTATTTAAGAGGGAAAATATTTATGAGCTTTCAGGCAAATTATTTAGACCAAATATTAGCCAGAATCTCAATAAGTCCAATGCCATTGTCATCAATAATTTCAATCTTCATCAAATAATAATAATAATAAAAATAATAATAATAAAGTGTTGCTTTTATACAGTTCAATAATTTATTAGTGTCA
The DNA here is from genome assembly GCA_014905375.1 of Phtheirospermum japonicum. Taxonomy (NCBI): domain Eukaryota; kingdom Viridiplantae; phylum Streptophyta; class Magnoliopsida; order Lamiales; family Orobanchaceae; genus Phtheirospermum; species Phtheirospermum japonicum. The sequence continues at coordinate 896,928 of BMAC01000037.1, forward strand.
TCAAGTTCTTTTAATATGGATTCCTGTAATATTTATTTCTTTCCACCTAATATATTCCATTGCCAAACACAGCCTAGAGAATACAGACATGAAAACTTAATTATTTTGCATTAAAAAAAAACGAATTTCATTAATTTCCTTTTACAGGACTAGAAATGACGGAGAGCCCGCTTCTTCAGATGCCTTCTTCCTAAACTCGCGCTGCACAAAAGACTTTGAAAAAAAGAAAAGAAAAAGAAAAGAAGAGGACATTAATTGAATAAAAAAATAAAAATCAATAATAGAACTAGGAAATACATAGAGAAAAGGGAAAACCTGGAGAGCGAAAATAAATAAATAAATAAATAATAATAATGTTAAAAGATCAATATCAATATATTAGCAATCACCCTTTTCTCTATTATTGATTTCTTGTTTATTCTTCTGATTACTCTTGGAAATGATTATCTGATATTAAAATAATCCATCTGGGGTTTTCAAATCTTCTTGTGTAAACTCAAAAGGAACATTCTTTTTTTTTGCCCAATACATCAATCAATCTTTCCATTTTTTATATTTTTATCTTTTTAACCTTTATTGTGTATTGTGTTCATCAAACCAGATTCTATAATATGTCTCACTATTCCCATGCATGCCACATAATTACATAGTAGCTTCGAAAAAAACAAACGTGTGAAGGAAAAAAAAAAGTCATGATTTTTCAAGATATATAGGTGTTAATTGACTTTCTGAATTTTTCTCCCTTTCTCAATGTGTATTAGTTTTTAAAAAAAATTCTCAAAATCAAAATTTTCATCCTACCTTAGAAATCACCATTGATGGAGCCTTTTCATTGTCTTACTCACACCTCCATTTAAATAAATTCTTGAGACATACAGGATATCTTTTTTTCTCTTTTCTTTAGTTTCTTTTTTCCTTTCTTTTTTTTTTTTTAAATGGGGCTTCTTTCTCATAAATATCTCTTCTGTTTGTTCTTAATGACATCTGCATTATTGATATTGTTATCCAGAATATTAGTCCTAAGATCAAGTAATGTGACAATGGCACGAACCGTGAATCTCGATTACAAATCAAGAAAAAAATGCGACACCACCAACAACCAAATCCTCAAGGTCTTCATGCACGATCTGCCCTACCAATTCCACTTCGGTCTAATGGGCTGGCGTTCCATGGGCTGGGCCGCATGGCCCGACATCCGGGCCGAGGTGCCCGAATACCCGGGCGGGCTTAACCTGCAGCACAGCATAGAATATTGGCTCACATTGGATCTCCTAAGCTCCGAGTTCTCGAAAAACCTGAGCGGCCGAAGTGCCGTCAGAGTCCGTAACCCGAGCGACGCTGATGTCATCTTCGTCCCCTTTTTCGCGTCCATAAGCTATAACCGGTACTCGAAGAAGCTGAAGCCCAACCAGAAGAGCCCGAACGATTTTCTGCAGGAGAAGCTCGTCGAGTTCTTGACGGCTCGGGATGAGTGGAAGAGGTCCGGCGGGAAAGATCACGTGATCGTGGCTCATCACCCGAACAGTCTGTTGTACGCGAGGATGAAACTTTGGCCCGCGATTTTTATCCTCGCGGATTTCGGGAGGTACCCGCCGAGCGTTGCGAATGTGGAGAAGGACGTGATCGCCCCTTACCGGCATTTGATTCCGATTTACGTGGATGATGATTCCGGTTTTGATGGTCGTCCGATTTTGCTGTATTTTCAGGGAGCTATTTATAGAAAAGATGTGAGTCGTCTTTTTATTTTTTCTTTTTTGTGTGTGGATCTTTGTTTCCTGATTATGCGTTTCATCTGTTGTTTCAATAGTATGAAACACAGTAAGAACATATAATGATAAATATAATTAGGGATAATTGCAAAAAGTACCCATGGGGTTTTGACCTAATTACAAGAAAACCCATGTAATTTTAAAAATTTCAAGAAGCACCCCTAAAGTTTGATACAATGATAAAATTAAGGGGCTGCCTGTAATATTTTTATAAATGAGAAGAAGGGTTTTCAAATGTTTTAAGGTCAGACCTCAAAGGGTAATCTTTTTTCTATTTTTTTTTAAACCCTGAATGTTGTGTATCCTTTGGTTTAGTATCCTTGGTCATGATTGTGAACTTTGAAAGATAGCTGGAATTTTTTGTAAGTAGGCTAAATCTCAGGGTAGTTTTTGCAATTATAAGAATCTCTATGATCCATTTTCTCCTTACTCAAATAGATGGGAACACTATTAGTTGATGAACCTAGAAAAGGTTGGCTAATAATAACACACAATCATGTGTAGTAACAATTATAGTGTTTTTTTTTTCCCATTTTTTTTCCAGGGTGGATTAATCAGGCAGGAGCTATTTTACATGCTAAAAGACGAAAAAGACGTGCACTTCTCATTCGGTAATATCCAAGGCGACGGTATCAACAAGGCTTCCCAAGGCATGCAACGCTCGAAATTCTGCCTCAACATCGCCGGCGACACGCCCTCGTCTAACCGTCTTTTCGACGCGATCGCTAGCCATTGTGTGCCTGTGATAATAAGCGACGAGATCGAGCTACCCTTCGAAGACATTCTCGATTACTCCGAGTTTTGCGTGTTCGTCCGCGCATCGGACGCTGTGAAAGAGAATTTCTTAATAAATTTCATCCGGAACATTAGCAAGGATGAGTGGACTAGAATGTGGAGGAGGCTAAAAGAAGTCGAACGATTTTTCGAGTATCGGTACCCGTCAGAGGAGAACGATGCGGTTCAGATGATCTGGCAAGCGATCTTGAGGAAGGTTCCGGGTATTAAGAGGAAAATCCACCGGGCCGACCGGTTTTCGCCGACGGTCGGAATCGGAGAAACGGGGCTCCGGTCCGCTCCGGTGCCGAGAAGTTTTTGGTGACATTCGATTAGGGTTGTAAAGATTTGGTTGTGGGTGCTCAGTGAAACCAAATTTGCTAGATTTTGGCTTTTCTAGGTTCTCCAAGTGATTGACTTCTGAGAACAAAACTGTACATTGTACACGTAATTGTATAGAGCGAATATTTACAAAATACTATCATCGCCTAATTCAGAATTAGGGCTTAATTCCATCTTATCCGGTCGAAATCTGCTGACATTATTAAATACTTTACAATTATATCACTCCACTTTGTGAAATATTACAAAATAACCCCAACATTTAGTTGTAAGATATTTGATGAGGATTAGGCTGAATTGACAGTTAGGAGATTGTATCATGCATTTTTAATATTTTAGTTTTTTGGTAAAAAGAAAAAAGAAAAAAAAAGTGTTTTTTTCACATATTAGTGATATAGACAGATTGGAACTCACCAATCATATAAGCTGGTGCAGAACATCATGCTATGAAAATAAAAAAATCTAGAAGCCTAATATTGAGAACTCAATAAGCATTAATGTCCAGTGGCTAATTCTTAGAAGCAAAGATAGGAGAATATGAATGTATAAAGATACAACACAGTGAGGGTGTTAAAACTACTCATAAATACGTTTGCTTGCTCTAAATCGATACGTCTTATAAAACAAAGCCAAAACATGATTACACCGCACATCCTCCATTAGTTCGATGCATATCATCAAACTGAACGAAAAGCAGAGCTGATAACAATGTGTAATTCAGCCAAATGTCTCGATGAGGAAACCTTTGTAGACGCTCATAAACTTGGCAACGAATGCTGCAAAATTGACAGCGGCAAAAAAAAAAAAAAAAAAAGGAAAAGAAAGGAAAAGAGATAACAAGAAAAGAAGTTAATTACTGAACAAGATTGCTAGGTGCTCAATTTCTAAACAATTTCAGGATACAACAAAATAAATGCACAATATATGTCGAACAACTTTTGGAAGATAATGGGGTCTTTTCATAATAGGCCAAACATCAAGGGTAATTTTTGTAGTTATTCTTGAAACTAATTTAGTAAACTACTGAAGCAACTTTCGAGGGAAACACAAGTATGGAACAATTAAACACTTGATGCCTCTAAAGAACCATTAGGACTACACAAACGCAATAAGATTAAATTGCTAGTAATGGCCTGTGGTAATAAAATTATTGTCAACGCCTAGTTTGTCTATCAACAAAATTAGCTCAGCTAAAGATTATCAGAGAAACACGTAAAACATTAAATCTCACAGAAGACAATATAATCGTGTGATATACCTTCAAGGTGAAATATTGCTTTCTGTCCAAGACGTAATCTATGTTCCTGAGAAAAAAAAAAGTAATTGCTTTAGATATAGCAGAGGAAACTCAGACGAGGCAAAAATCTAATTAGTGCTGTAATATACATTAGAAATCAGACAAAACAATCTTCAATTTCCCAGATAATTATATTACTTCCATCCATTAATAGCCTAGTTTTTAAAATTCTATTATATTCAGACAAAGAAAAAGGTGCAAAATACTTTCCCTTCAGGCAGATTTGCAATTTTGCTTATACAATTATTTTTTTTGTCAATAAAAAAAATATATATAAATGAAAACTACATAATAAGCAGACATAAACTTACATAATTACGAAACACAAAGTGCAGACATAAACTTACATAATAAGCAGCCCAATGACAGATCTCATGCTTAAGTTCAGAATCCAATTTCTTCAACAGTTCATAAAGCAGCCTCTGAAATAAAAACAAAATTAAAAAATTATATTGGAAATGCAAGTCATACATTCCTTTAACCTGAGGTAGTGCGTGGAACTGGAAAAGGACAAATGTGAACCTTTAAAACGATTTCTGCAGGAATGCAATTGACGAGTAGCTCATACAGCTTTCCCCGGACCTCAAACAACCTAGAAAAATAATGTGCCATCTCGCAAAAATCATTGTTTAGAAACTACCCATAAAATGGAAATGTATGATTTTAATTAGCAACACAATTTTGAGAGCAAATGCGTAGCGTTAAATTAATATCAAACCGTTTCGGACTCTGCTCTTTTAATATGCTTGATGCTATTTCAGAAATATATTCTTCCCAGTCCATTGGTGGGATAGGCTGATTGCTTGTGAAAGGGTACCTAAAGTGAAATAACACCACATTAGAACATAATTAAGCATAATCAAAACACATAGATTAGCAAAAATCCAATTTCAGTTTCTAAATTTAAAAGAAAAAATGTAAAACAAAACTCAACTGTTGGACACGACAAGTTTCAAATGACAATATTGCCCTCCTCAGGCTTCTATTAGATTGTTGTGCTATTCGATCAACGAATCCAGATGGGAGTTGCAATCCCTCTTTCTTGCCAATGAATTCCAACACCTTCACGATCTGATAAAAAAAAAACATATCATTAATACAGGCAAAAAAAAAAATAGTAATAATAAATCATGCGTATGTTAATTCATTGTGAAAAATCCTACATGACTTGATATTATATTCCATACTCCCTCCGATTCTGAATAATGGTCTTTTTAGAGGTTTAATATTGTAACAAATTATTTGTCTATTTAGAATAAAATACCTATTTTATCCCTACCCATATCCCAAAAATTTTCATTCTTTCCAAATTATCATCTCTTTTGATTTGTAATCATCTTATTTATGGAAACAATGCTGATGATTATGATACTTACGTGAGATAGAGAGATAATATAGGAGTAAGAATGATTGTAAGTGAAGGGTATATTAGTCAATTTTTTATGTTCCTTATTTTATTTTATTTTTTGACAAAAACTCCAAAAAGACTATTATTTGGAAACGGAGGTAGTATATCATATTGCAGCAAAATAATAATAATAATAATAATAATAATAATAATAATAATAATAATAATAATAATAATAATAAATAAACAACATACTGACCTCTCCTTGTGTTGGTGCGTTTATTCGCATATTCAAACAACGAGAGCGGATGGCTTCAGTAACCTTGGATGAGCTGTTGCAGCATAAAATGAGTCGGCAAGATGAACTGTATTTCTCCATTGTTCTTCTCAGAGAGTGTTGGGCTTCTCTTGAGAGCTTGTCAACCTCATTCAGCACCAGAACTGATATTTTCACCATATCATGTCTTTATTACAGACAAATTTTTATACAACTCATAATAACATATCGAAGCTCAACCATAATTCAGGGGGAAAAAAAAGTAGAAGAATATTTCCAGATCCTCTTATGTGATTATCACTACTCAATGGCAGACTAGTTTCATAACTAATATATTTTTCCCGTATCGAAAAAGAAATAGAAAAAGAAAAGAAAAACTTATTATTTTATCCACGACTGAAAAGGCACACAGTGTAACAGCATAGAAGCACCTTTTATTATTACCAACATATTCCAATTGCAATATTGATATTAAAAAGAAGCCTCAATTTAACAAATTCTTTCAATAACTAATTTTCTATCCGGGAATAGAAAGCACAGTGGAAACGTAAAGTTACCTTTGAAACCCTTCTTTCCTTTAGTGTCAATTGGTCGGTTTTTCGCCATTTCTTTGATTATCTCTTGAACTACATATCGGTCCTGAAACCCTGCATCACTAGGACTCAGTTCAACATGATGTGTGCTTGACAATGTTGTCAGCTCCACATCAATTGTTCTAGACCCAGCCTGGAAACAAAAAATAAATAAATAATCATTTTGTACTCAAAATAGAAACTGCAAACAATCTAGGCGTACAAATATATCTGTGGGTCGAAGAAAAAGGCATTAACCACAACATTTATGTCAAAAATCTGAGACAGAAACTCACGTCAACTTTCCAGTTCTTGTTTTCCACTTTCACCTGCAAGTCGATAATTAAACAGGCATATTAGAGTGGACACATTTAAACAGCGAACAACGAGCAACTTATATTTGGTAAACTTCATATCAACTTTTACATTTCTCTCAAATTCCCATTGTTTAAAAAGAGCAATTAAAAAAATGAGCAAGTACATGTTCCATGTGCTGTCAATTTTCTTTCCAATATACAGTTGGTACTACTAATTACTAACAATAAGTATCAAGAAATCAAATTTTATATATATATAAAAACCCAGTAAAATCAAACAACCAAAATCTGAAACTAATTAATAAATTCTCACCTTATCAGCACCGGGACCAAAGATTTGCCTGAGAAGAGCCATGATTAGGGTTTTCTTACCCGACCCAGACGGCCCGTAGAACAGCAAATGAGGGCAATCTTGCTCTGTCACCTATAATGAATCGCAAAACAAGATATTATTGTAGGGAAAACAAAAGGAATTCGAATCTTTAATACTAAAAACATAAAATTAAAAAAAAAAAGATTTATTGCAACAATTACCAGTTTCTTGAGATTTTGGGCGATATCTTGGTGCACCAAAACCTTGTCTAGGGCTTTGGGACGATACTTATCCACCCACAACATCTCTTCTTCTTCTTGATCTTGATCTACACACACAGTTACACACACCGAACGTGAGTAAGTCTATCAGTGGGTGAAGAAAGGAAGTGGCGGGAAAGGGGTAGGTTAAGGTGCTGCAGGCATATATCGCATATCTCCGAAAGTCGTTGTCTTGAACCCGACTTTCTACTTAAAATCGGACTTGCCCAAAGTAAGGTTCCTTATTCATTTTCAAGTTTTCTTTTGTCTACCATCGTTGACAATTTGGGTCGGGTCGGGTTGAGTCCAGGTTCACGGGTCAAGATCCATCGATCAGATCCCAAATTGTTAAATTATCCGTGTTAGGATTTTAGAGTTTGACACAATTATCCGACCAAAACGAGATGGTGTACCATGAACTAAGTTGTACCTTGCAGGGTGCACTTGGTCCCTCAAATTTACTACGTGTGCAAATTTTTAAATAGACTCACTCCAATTCCACTCGCTTAGAATTCCCACGCGCATTTTTAAATTTCTCCCTTCAGAAATCTGCCTCTTCGACTTCTCGCTCAACACTCATTCAGCACGCAAAGCAAAGCAAAAAAACGAGATTTCATTTTCCAGCAATTTTCATCTCTCCACCACGATTTTCATCTTCTCCGGCTATCAACAGTAAGTTTTTTTTATTATTTTCCCATTAAACTTTCATTAGTTCACAAAGTGGTAATTATTTCAGCGTCGATTGATGATGTTTCATCATATCATGGTGATTCATCACAGAATCCCCAATAAATTTTCATTATATACTTTCGATTCTTCAGAATTTAGGGTTTAGCCATCAATTGATGTTGATTCATATGTATTTAATTATATGCTTTCGATTCTATAGTTCAACCATCGATTCTATGATTTTGTTAAAACTCCCTAGTTTAATTTTAGATTTCATAGTTTTTGATGATATATAGTATACTATTATATATATATAGTTTTTAATATATATATATATATATGATTTCGTAGTTTAAAACTAAGAATATTAAGAGAAACTAAGAAAATAAAATGGCACTCTTGGAGTTGTCAACCCACAAAAAGGCCTTAAAAACCCTAGGAATAATGTGTATTTTCGAATGTGAGGGGTGTGCGGGTATTTATAGGTGTAGGTGGCTTAGAAAAGGGGTCAAATTTAGGGTTTCCGCCCCTTCAAGGACGTTCAGCACTTTCCCATACCGGTTGAGCCCAGAAACGACCCTTCTAGAAGGCCCAGAATCAGGAGGTGCTGCCAGCCCAGCTTTCTATACCGGTTGGGCCCAGAGACATCCCTTTCTAGAAGGCCCAAAACTGTCATTTCTTCAAATCACGGCCCCGTTTTCGCTGAAACTCTACTCGTTTGCCCATTCTTGACTACGTCCAAACCTAAATACCTCAAAATACCTAAGATAAACATAAAATTAATTAATTATAATTAAAATACGGTAAAACAAGTTGGAGATAAGAAAATGTGAAAATATGCTCAATCTATCCAACTTTCACCGAAAACAATAACAAAAATGAACTAAAATACTAACTAAAGTCAAGACAAATTCATGTTAATCAACTACCCCACGCTTAATTGGTTTGTTCGTCCTCGAACAAACGACAAAATTCAAAGTATAACAAGAATGAGAATAAGCTCAAACAAAGAGTCATGTCGTGCTACATACATAATTTTGAAAATATAGATACATGTCACGCAACTTCAACACTCCACCTTTATTACATTGTCGCTCCAAAATCAAATTCATGCATCCTCTCAAAAGGGAAATATATAGATGTACGCTCAAAGCACTCAAGCATTGCTGCATAGAGACGTGTATACACTCAAATCATACAAATACATGCACAATAAATAAGCACAGAAAATCAATCTCTTTTCAATCGTAAATTAAGTGTGTTATCAAACTAAGAACCGGAAAAGGTCTTTTCGGGTTGTAATGTAAGGCTCTTTGGACGGGTATGGAATATATAAGTCGTGTGGCTAAATAACTCACCCAACCTAATCTAATCACGAAGCAATACTTCACCTCGTTCAAAATAAAAAAACCTCACTTAACACTCATAACGTAGCCTTAAAATATAGGCTATTTCTCAACTCGATACTCTAAAACCGACTTGAAGCTCAAACCACTTAAACACAATTGAAGCTTATAATGTGCTTCTTACAATTACACAACTCTTGCCTTTAAACATTAAGGTTTCAAGAAAATAAATAATAAAACACAAGCCTTTATTAGCGCGTAGGCAATGACTAACAAAAATTCACCAAGACTCACCATCCTTATTTTTCTTTTTCTCTTTTTTTATTTCCCCTTTCATTTTTTATGGGGTATTTTTTTTTCTCTTTTTTTTTTTCTTTTTCTTTTTTTTTGATGTGGTCCTTAATTACAAAAACTCATAAAATTATAAAATCCCTAATAAAATTCTCCAAAATACTAATAACCAATAAAATAACGAACTCCTATCCCACGCTTTTAATGGGTTAGTAGGGGTCTCAAAAACACTCATGGCTAAGGAAATGGATTATTTGGCTATGATTGGCTCATTCGAAATTTATAGTGGCTAAAAGTTTATGGATATGGCCGGAAATAGGGTTTTTTTCTGTGCCTAAATTTATGGATATGGCCGGAAATAGGTTTTTTTTCTGTGCCTTAACCTCATTTTCAAAGTCAACTACACACAGCGGTTTCAAAGAGATATCAAGACTGAAACTTACTCAAGCACATGCAAAGATGATAAACACTCGGGCTACTCACAGGCTTTTTGCATGAAAAAGTTTTGAATTGATGCTATTTTTTAGGTTTTGTGAAATCAATTGCATCCAAGTACCATTTGACAATATAAATAATAATTTTGAAAACTTTTATGCACTTATACACGCTCAAAGACAAGAACATCAAATCATACGTAGTCAACTTCGACAGGCAAGCCAGACAAACACAATTCAGCGCAGCAATAGCAATCAATCACGTAAAAAAAAAAATTAAAAATTGCACAAATTTTACTATAAATAACACTCAACCATCCCCCCCTTTAAAAACGAGGCAAACTCCTGATTGCCATAAGTAAAAGAAAAGAAAAGTAAGGGAGATAGGGAATAAGAGAACATCCCTGAAAAATTAGCGAGCAACTCCAAAAAGGCGTTCGTGCAATAATCATTCGTCTTGAACTCGTGATCGAAAATGTCTTGAATAAATACCTAGAAAGACAAAACAAACGAACAAAAACAAACTAACTAGTAAAACTTAAAGAAGAAGAAAATAACATGAATACTTGGGTTGCCTCCCAAGAAGCGCTTGTTTAACGTCGAAAGCTCGACGACTTCTACGAATGATGCTATCCCGGATCCAAGAAAAGGTGACGATCGTGCCATGCCTTAGTATTCTCCAATAGTAAGCATATGCAATGTAATTTTCTAAGGCGCACATGGTAAGCAATTCGTAGAACTACGACTCCAATTCGCTTCGGTGGTCGAAAAAGCGAATAATCTATCACCATAAACATATCAACAATCAATTTGGGCACATGGTGATCCACTACCTTCGGATAAATGAGGAAATCGGTCGAACATAAGAATTTATCATCCGCCAATCTATTTTCCTCTACTTTATCATCCACCTCCATCTCTAAATTTTTGAAAGACTTGGGTGGTTCAAAAATAGACTCGGCCTTCGCATCCTCCTTGATTAAGTCATCCACCACTTCAAAATCAAAATCCATTAATGGCTCGGTTGGGATAACAAGAGGCTCAGTAAATTCCTTCTCGAACACCTCATCAAAATTGACATCGTCCACAACAATGGCGTTCAAATTCATCCCCAAAATTGCTGCTGCACGGTTTAAAAATTCATCGTTGTCCTCGACGTCTAAATCATCCGACACAAGAGGAGTAAATTTATCTTCTAAAATCGGCTCATCCTTGGCATCATKCTCAAATAAATCGAGTAAACTTGAGTCCGCAACATCCACTGGAAACTCCAACGGCACGACGTGAGGCTCAACAATCACATCCTCCAGTGGCTCCTCGGTAAATATTTCTTGGCATTCAGTCGCCCAATGACCAAGTGCTCCGCAACGGCTACATTTATGGCTTAAAAAGTAAGAATTTGAAAATTGGTCGCGAGAAACGTAAGACTCGTCAATAAAAATGTGTGGGGTGTATGGAGCATCGTCTCGGCTTGAGTAGTATTGTTGCCATCTAGGAGTGTAAAATTTCAACGTGAATTCTTCGTACACATCCTCCCAATTTGGCAAGGAATTGGGCTCCAAATGTACCAACCATTGTCGTGCTTTACCATTTAGTTGCCGCATAAAGTGTCGCCTTCTAATTTGCTCCCTTGTAAGGCCGAGAAGAGGAAAAGTCCGGGTGATGTCTTCGTATTCTTGGATGAACTTCACTGGATCCTCGCTCGGGTGCCCACTAAATTCCGGTAATTTCTTGTAGTAAAAATCATCTACTTCGTACGCTCTCATCACAGGGCTTATCAGAATGGCCGGTCCAGGAACAAGGAAATCAAATGGATTGTTATACCATTGTTCGACCGCCGATTTATATCCTCGACTTCTTGACATTTTTTTAATTATATTTTTTTTCTTTTTTCGAAAAAAATTAAGAAAATGATTTTTTTTTGAATTTTGAATTTTAATTTTTTTTTGAATTTCGAAAAATAAATATTTTTAATTAAAAATAATATTCTCGAAATTCATTTTTTTTTTAATTTTCGAATTAAAAAAGTTTTTTTTAATTTCAAAAAATAACTATTTTTTTAATTAAAAATATAATTTTCGATTTTTTTTTATATTTTAAAATATATAATTTCTTGTAGTAAAAATCATCTACTTCGTACGCTCTCATCACAGGGCTTATCGGAATGGCCGGTCCAGGAACAAGGAAATCAAAACGGATTGTCATACCATTGTTCGACCGCCGATTTATATCCTCGACTTCTTGACATTTTTTTTAATTATATTTTTTTTTCTTTTTTCGAAAAAATTAAGAAAATGATTTTTTTTTGAATTTTTTAATTTTAATTTTTTTTTAATTTCAAAAAATAAATATTTTTAATTAAAAATAATATTCTCGAAATTCTTTTTTTTAATTTTCGAATTAAAAAAAGTTTTTTTTTAATTTCGAAAAATAACTATTTTTTAATTAAAAATATAATTTTCGATTTTTTTTATATTTTAAAATATATATATATATATATATAATTTTTTTTAAATATAAGATAAACGGTGTGATAAATCTTGGGTTTCGGTTGTAAACGTACCTTGCAAACACAACACTCAACACACAAGATTAAACGCACCAGATAAAAATAAACGAAAAGAAAAATTCCAAATAAAATATTAAAGATAGACGAAATAAATAAAAAATAGAGATCACGAAGGGCAAACACAAAATTCACAACCTACTTAGCTTTCCCCGGCAACGGCGCCAAGATTTTGATTCGAACTTTTTCGCACCTATTTTTATTTAAAGTTGTCAATTTTAAAAAAGTTCGCCCGCAAGAGAACGGGATCACTTGTAGGTGGGTAAGTTGACTCGTGTCGATTTCAAAGGAAAGCTAGATTCGGAAGTTTGTTTTGTGTTTGTTTTAACGAATAAGAAAATAAAAAAAAAAACTAATCTAAACACGCGGACCGGGGGGGGGGGGGGGGGGGGATTGTTTGATTATTTTAAGAACTAAAGATTAAACTAAGAGTAATAAATTAAATCTAAGTATTAATTAAACTATGAACTAATTAATTAAATCTAAAGATTATCTAAACTATGAGCAATTAAATTAAACCTAGAAATTACTTATTCTAATAGAAAATTAATTAAAAGATTTTTAAAACGATTTAAGAAAACTAGGGTTCTAGAACTTTGATTCGTCTCCACGATCGCTTGGGAGTTCCCAATTGATGGTTCACAAAGAATCTAGCCTCTAGACCCATAAGATCTAGCTAATAATAATAATCAATCTCAACATCACAATCCCAACACAATCACAATTCGTCATAGAAACAATAATTATTATAAAAGATTTAATTAAACTAATTGAAAGCATGTGAACTAAATTAAAGAGCATAAGATATAAGTATTACTAATTAAATGAAGAAAATAGCAGCGTTCCACGACGAAATCTTGAATCTAAATTAATCTAAAGTCTAAGAATTTAAAACTAAGAATATTAAGAGAAACTAAGAAAATAAAATGGGCACTCTTGGGGTTGTCAACCCCCAAAAGGCCTTAGAAACCCTAGGAATAATGTGTATTTTCGAATGTGAGGGGTGGGGGTATTTATAGGTGTAGGTGGCTTAGAAAAGGGGTCAAATTTAGGGTTTCCACCCCTTCAAGGACGTTCAGCACTTTCCATACCGGTTGAGCCCAGAAACGACCCTTCTAGAAGGCCCAGAATCAGGAGGTGCTGCCAGCCCAGCTTTCTATACCGGTTGGGCCCAGAGACATCCCTTTTAGAAGGCCCAAAACTGTCATTTCTTCAAATCGCGGCCCGTTTTCGCTGAAACTCTACTCGTTTGCCCATTCTTGACTACGTCCAAACCTAAATACCTCAAAATACCTAAGATAAACATAAAATTAATTAATTATAATTAAAATACGGTAAAACAAGTTGGAGATAAGAAAATATAAAAATATGCTCAATCTATCCAACTTTCACTGAAAATAATAACAAAAATGAACTAAAATACTAACTAAAGTCAAGACAAATTCATGTTAATCACCACTATGTTCAAATCTCACCAGAATCGATATGTCAATTACAAGATTCTAAAATCTCTCCAAGATGTTGATGAGATTAAGAATCGTAATTGGTGTAATTACATGATTCAAAAGCTCGTTTCAGCAACGAATGATTGTAAAAAATGCAAATATGAGAGAAGATATTTTACAGGCCCTGCAACTTTTCTAATGGTAAGAATAATTAAATTCATATTGTATAATGAGTTATTTCCAAAATAAACCATAACATTCTGGTTTTTATGCTGCTATGTTACCTTGGCAGGATTGAGTTCAATGTAAGAAGAGCAGAGTCACGCATACTCCGAATTTGTTCAAATTGGGAATCAATTGAAGTGAGTAAAAGAGTGGAGATGGAGAAGAAAGTTGGAGGATTTGGGAAGGGCAAGGTTGTGAAGCGGTTGCCCAAGGAACAAAAAGATCAAAATCTGGTATGTATCTTATATATATATATTATATAGCATCACATATATCTGTCACATAGCATCACAAATAATTGTCATATATCATCACATAGTACAGGAAAAAAAATATCATTAATTAAAAAGCAAAATCCAAAACCCTAAAAATGGAAAGAATAAACCTACAAACAATATTTAATACATAATGCTTAGTAATTATATTTATTTTTTGTATTCATTTTTTATTTATTGAAGAACTGTGAAACTGTCAATGAAGAAGGAACAAAAAAATTGAAGGTCGTTTTGGGAAGATGACAGATACTGTTGTTGAATTTGGAGAAGTTATGGATGAAATAGGTAAAGCAGAATCAACATTTGATATTCTGAAGAAACCCTATGATATGTTGGTGAGCTCTAAACATGAAGAACTAAACCCTGAGCATCAACAACCAACCCAACAACAAACAAACCATGAAACACCAACCCCCAAACCATCAAGCCAAAATTCACCAATCCAGAAACCTAATGATATCTGTGATGATGATTTATTTGATAACCCAGGCGTGGCAAAAGTAATTTTCATCTTTTGGGATGCATGTTCTGAACCTAATCTGGTGTCGAATAGCAACATGGTGAAGAGAAAGATGCCAAATGGAATATCGTCGCACACATTCTTTAGGATTAGAAGAGATAGAAACAATTAGAGATGATTGTGGTGGAGTTGATTTTATGGTGCTGATAGACATAGTGTTGATGATGTAGAGACTATAGTGTGTGATTTTATGGTGCTGATAGACACAGTGATGATGATGGGAAGGTGACACCGATCGGAGAAGCAGATTTTTAAAGGTATTCACCGTATACCTTTTTAAAAATAATTTCTTACCTTTTGAAATTTAAATATGGAATTAAAATTATTTCTTATTACATTATGTGAAAACAGCCTACGTGAGGAGTCGGAGGATGACCTTGTTGATGTACTGAAAAGAAGGAACCCGACAAGAAAATTCAGAAATCTCCCATTGAAGCTAAGATCCCCTTTCTGGACAACAAACAGGACACGACTGAATGATATTGTTACAACGAAGGAAAAGATTATTTCGGAATATGCCTTCCTAGAAACCACTGAAAAAATGCAAAAGTAAGAAATTTTCATTTTGGGGGAATTTGATTATTTTATATATGTGATGATATGTTCATGTTTTGTGCGGAAAAAATATATGCAAGTCTCGTGTGATGATATATGAATTTGCTTTTTTTACTTTTTTTATTATCTTCTTCTTCTTCTTCTTCTTCTTCTTCTTCTTCTTCTTCTTCTTCTTCTATTTATTGATCGAATACACACAATAATTATATCTCAATGGCTCTTGTTTGTCTGATCAGCAAGAAACTGTTCGAAGGGATTGGATTCAGTGCAATAAAAAAAGATTTCAGCACTCTTTCAGCAGATCATTGTGTCATCCAAAACCTTGTTTATATTTGGTGCCTGAAAATGAATTTGAATAATATGATGAGAGCACCTGGAGAACTAAAGCGGGTGTTTTTCACGACACTGGTACATGTAAGAAAAAGTTCTGCATGATCAATTTATTTATCGTTTAATCCAGTTTTGTAGAAAAAAATAAACTTTAATTAAATGGCGATTCTGCAGGATCAATAGGAAATGTACAGGATTGCTGATGAGATTAGTGAGAAAAAGTTCAATAATGTGATTGATTGTGAGCCGGCCATATTGCACGACCTCGGTATTGATGATGCAGATTTGGTAATTATACATTTATGTGTATATTTATAATTATTTATTACATATACACAATTATATATTCTAATCACATGTAAATGAACATGGAGAACATGTATTTTTTCTTGTGTTGAAAGATAGGCAGTACTGGATTGTGTGCATCAATTTCATAAAGAGCACCATCGATATACTCGATAACAGGCCACTTGCAAAATACATCAATATTAACAAACACTACGATAATGCTCCAAAGAATATTGTAAGTACTTCATTGCATACTGATTACAAATGCATCTCATAATATTCACACACACACACACAAACATATATATATATATATATATATATATATATATATATATATATATGTGTGTGTGTGTGTGTGTGTGTGTGTGTGTGTGTATGTGTGTGTGTAATACACAATAAAATGCTCCAAAGAAATATTGGTTTATCACATAAATACTAATACATATCATCACACTTTACTTCCACATATCATAGCAAAAAGCAAACTCTAAAACCAGAATGTATGTCAGATATCATCACACATTACTCACACATATACATATCCTCACGCACTACAGACACATATTATCACACATCGCTTACACTTATCATCACACTTTACTTCCACATATCATTAGCAAAAAGCAAACTCTAAAACCTGAACGTGTTTCAGATATCATCACATACTACTGACATATATCATCACATACTTCAGCTACATATCATCACATAATAAGTCAAAATATCATCACATATTGCTGACAATGCTTCAAAGAATATTGTAAGTACTTCATTGTATTGTGTATTACTTTTGTAATAATTATATTAAATTTTTACAGATGACAACGTTCTTCAACTATTTAGATCTTCATAGTCTTAAAACAAAGTTCAAGCTTGTTAACTTTCCACAATCAATGATTAAAATGCCATGGAGATCATCACAAAACTATGATGATTGTGTAATCTACTGCATGAGGCATTTAAAAACCTTTAAGGGAGATCTGGCTGGATGGGAGACTGGTTTTGAAAAAGATAAAGTAAGTAAATTACAGTAGATTTATTTGTATATATTTTTTCCTTCCATTTGTTTGTATATATTTATTTATATTTCTTTTTATTTTTTGTTATATGATAAGGATTTGTTGAACACCTTAAGAGCAAAGTACTGCTGCACAATGATCATGATGGAGGAGAATGAAAGGAAGGAACAAGTGCTAAAAGATGCAAGGCATTTTGTTTGTCGTCATTATATTTTTTTGAATTCTGGTTTATTGTTGGAACTGAATTATTTTGATGTAAAACATGGTGCTATATGTTTGATGTATGGAACTGATGTTCTTAGACAATCACTAAAAAGGTGAAAACTTAGAAAAATATTCCAATGCACATCTTTATCGGTGTGTTGTTGAGATATGAATGATGATCATAATTTTTAGGGATTGAAGAAAAAATCAAATTCGTGGAACTGAAATTTGTGGATATTGTATTGAAAACTTGACTTAAGCTGATGCTGCAAAACTTTTCATATTGGTATTGGTCTTTAGTATTGGTTTTTAATGATATTAGTTCTCATAGCTTGATTAATCACAAATTACCGTCACATACCATCACAAATAACTGAAACATATAATCACATACAATATAAATATATCATCATGAATACCTATCACATTATTATATTTATATATTGATTCTATATCCTAATAATTGGAAAAGTTAACTCTATCATGTTTCAATATTGTTTTATACCATTAATAATTGAGAAAGTGAACCTTGTTGTGTTTCTATATTGTTTATATACAATATTAACTATCATATATCATTACATATTGCTACCACATTCATCATCAAAAAATGAATGTACTAGGTAACACAAGAAAAGAATGCTCAAAACAAATTCTAACAAGAATATAATAGATATCATTGCATTTAAACGAAGGCATATCATCGAATATAATGTTCACATATCATTACGTATAACCTTGAAATATCATTACACAAAATGCAAAACTAACACATCCACAACTCACCAGTAATAATAAAAAATACAGTCTGACAAATAAAAATTAGCTATCTCTCTATTCCGTCATATATCGAGAAAATACTAAATATCAATTGACTTTAACCTAAAAGAATTACAACTCAAAAGAATGTAGTAATGGTGGAAGCTTTGAACTCGTATTCGAACTAACAACTATGAAATTCGAACTCGATGTTGGACCAACACTCGGATGCATAATATAACCATCTCCGACAAATGTAGCAATACCATCCTGAAAAAAAAAGTACACAATTAAAAAACATGCTTATGTAACAAGAATTTCCAAAACAAAATCTATAAATTACATAAAATATATAAATTACAGAAAAGTGAAGAAAATATTTGTAGACCTTCTTAGACCTTCTTAGTTTGTAACTCGACAATTTGTGCTCGGTTTCTTTTCCCTTTTGCTTGGTTACACTTTTTCTCAAGTACACTCTTCTCCCTCTTGTTCCGCTTACCTTTCTCACGACTACTTTGAGGATTTTGAACAACACCACTCAACAGAGGATCAACACAATCATCAAAATAAATGGGGCCGACTTCACGTATAACACTACATTGAGCAATTTTGAAAGCTTCTTCACACTTAAAACGAGCTCCAATATTATCTTCACTTGCTAAAATTAGCTTATGAAACTTTCTATTCATTTGAATCCTCCATAATGAGCCCGCCATAGATTTGTTCGAGGAATCAACGGCAGAAACATCATCTAAAACCCGCTCACTAAAAATATCCTTAGGCCACCTTTTCGTAAGATATCTTTCGAGAATAACACACACACACAATGTATATTCATTATACGCAAACAATGACAACACAAAATACCCACCTCAAAAAACAACTCACACGTGCAAGATATTCACAAATCTTTAACATTGAAAATTACAACATGTTTTATCACATCCCTACCCTCAACCCACACATGATATGTCATAATAGACCCTTCTATAGAAAAAAAGGATTGATGACATGAAACACCTTTCATAAACTGGTCTTCAAATAAAGAGAAAACTTCAATATTATACATATCTCTAGCATGTAATACTAACTTAACATCGTTTAAGGCCATAGATGGTGTACCTGGCATGCAACGTACATCTTCACCGTTCTCTTTACTCCTCCACTCAGACACAACTCCGATGAACATGTTGTAGAAATCAAAAAGCCCATCCGTCTTTGATAATTTCCTTGTAAGCGCATGACTTCTTTGAGAAGATAAAATGCCACCTGAAAACCAATCCTTGTTAACGCAGGACACCATTTTGCTCTTATATCATAAAGCTTTAGTAACCAAGAATTATCTTGACATCCATAATCTGTAACCATCCTGAAAAACATAGAAAACCAAGCATTACTGATACATATCATCACACACAACCGACACATATCATCACACTTTACACCAAAATATCATTAGCAAAAAAACAAACCCTAAAAACCTGAATGTGTTTCAGATATCATTACACATTACTGACACATTTCATCACATAACACTGATACTTATCATCACACTTTACTTCCACATATAATTAGCAAAAAAGCAAAAACCCTAAAACCAGATTGTATTTCAAATATCATCACACATTACTTACACATATATCATCACACACTACAGACACATATCATCACATATCACTGACACTTATCATCACACATCGCTGACACATATCATCACAATTTACTTCTGCATATCATTAGCAAAAAGAAAACCCTAAAACTGTAATATACTATCACATAATAAGTCCAAATATCATCACATATTGCTGTAATATATTATCAACAGAAATTAACACATAATTTAAACATGAAAATATTTACTTACTTTTTCCAGTAAAACTGAAATTCAACTTCTGTTTCCACGTACTTGAGAAAATAGTTGAAAAGGTCTATAAAACCTTTTTGACTTCTTAGCGATCTGATGTTTGTCTTCGAGTTTTCTCCAATATGCCAAACGTAGAGTCGATGTCGTGATATTGGGAAAATCTTGGAAATAGCAGAGCCATGGCAGCAGATTGGTCGGTCATAATTGTAGTAGGGTGCTTACCACCCATGGATCTCAAAAAAGCACCAAACAACCACTCAAATGACTCGATTCTCTCATTCATTAAAAACCTACACCCAAACATCACATTCTTACCATTATGGTTCATACCGACAAATGGACCACAAATCATATCATATTTGTTAGTGCGATACGTAGTATCATGCACTAATAAATCACCAAATAATTCGTAATCCCACCGCATACGAACATCTCTCCAAAAAAAACTACACAGCCTAGACTCACTATCCACCTCAAGATCAAAAAAAAAGTCCTTCTCGTTAACTTACCTGTTCTTAAAATTTTGATTAATGTGTTGGAATCAGTACCATCAAATATGTTTGATTTACTTAACGCATTATATGCATCTCTAGCGCTAAAACCCAAAAAAGGTGAACCACCAGACTAGTTTTTCAAAACCCGTACACCATCCGCCACACCAACACCACTTTTTTTAACTCTTTAAGGTAAGCAAGTTGAGTCGGACAAACTTACTCATGGGATGGAAGAAGATGACTAGATGTAGGTGGACATAATGTATACTTATGCTCGTTTTTATGTGCAGTAACAACCCAAAAATCACTACGATCAATATCAAACTGAATAAAAGAAGGACAGACTGTTCTAACATCTAATTTCACATAAGACCTACTTATTTTTTAAACTTGTTTCTGACCAGCCTTAGAACAAAGAAACATTTTCATTGAAAGTGAGCCATCAACCCTCTTCCTAACACTAAACCTAATCCTATACGCATGATCATTGTACAAATTATAAGCCTCATCAAGGGAATTTACTATAATGCCAACCAAATCATCATCCCGTATTGCTCTCTCAAGTGACTGACTATCACCAACAATAAAATTCACTACATAAAACAAAAATAAAATAAACCAAAAACATGTGATTAATACAAAATATTAATCAAATATTAATACCACATATCATCATATATTACTAAGACATATCATAATATATTACTTTCAAATATCATCACATTTAAAACCACATAGTACAGATTATTACTCGTATATCATCACATACAGATTTCGCATATCATCACATCTAACTATACATATCATCATATATTGCTTTGACATATCATCAAATATTATTGCTCGTATATCATCGCATACAGATTTCACATATCATCACATTCTACTTTCATATAGCATCATATATTGCTTTCATATACCATCACATATTATTGCTCACATATCATCAAATACAGGTCACATATCATCACATACAGACTCACATATCAACACATATTACCTTCCATGAATCGTAAAAGGAGAAATCATAAACCTGTAATAGAACTATTTTCATGAGTGTTCGAACTCGCACCAAAAACTGGAATATTTGCAAGAGAGACACAAATCGTAAGAGCTGCAGCAACAAAAATAGCGTAAACCTAATTGAAAACAAAAATAAATCAACTTCAAAAAATAACTTCCCTCGAACTGATTCACGTCCATTGGAATTGAAAGGATTTATTTGTTGGCGGTGGAGCACCGATCATTTCGGCGGTAATTTGACTTTGATTGATGAAAATCAAAGAAAAATTCACAATTATTTACTGTTAAATCGATGGACGGGATAGCCGGTGCTGTTAAAAATCAATGAGAATCATCGTTGTTGTTAAGTTCATATGAAATCGTCGGTGATCGATTATTATTCAGATGAAATCCCTCGAGTTTTTAGCGATGGAGTTGTACGTGTGGTTAAAAAAGGAGTTCAAAAAAATAGACTGAAAAGGCGTGTGGGATTATGGAATTCCAATTTATATGTGAGAATGGGTGCACCTTGTAAGGTGCGCCGGGGTCCATCTAATAAATTACCCAAAACATTGACTATGTTCGAGGCAAATTCTTTAATTTGTTTGTTTGTTTGATAATCAAGAATTTGAATTAGATTTTTGGGTTTAAAATGTAATTTTCCAAAAATTGGATATAACAGCCTTGAGAAAAGAGAATTTAGAGGGAGGATGAAATCCTAGTCTTCTCTTAAATTATCAAAACTATATTTATAATAACTATCTATCTACTATTATAATTATTATTGTTATTATTATTATTATTATCTATATGTACAAATTAAATTTATTAAAGTTAAAGATTAGTAATTAAATAAATCTAATTATTTAATCATTTTAAAAGTAATGAACTTTTTTTTTTGCATGAATTTTATGTTAATAATTCAATGTAATCACCATTGGTCTGACCTAAAATACCTGACCTGGACATGCACAGATTAAGTAAGCTCTGGTTGGGATGACCCGAGTTACTGTTGTACGCCTAAAGGGGAAATGAGATAAAACGGGTCAGGTCTAATAGGATTGTTCTTGATCTGGATTTTGGTAACTCAGGAAAGACCCATCTTGCGCAGTTCAGGAAGGAGAAAGGGACTGAGGCGGTGAACAAGCCTATAGTCCTGAGGGATATTGCCCTGACCTGATCTGACTCCTTAGCCTTGGATAAGGTTCCAAGGAGAACAGGTCAGGAATTTGAGAAATGTAAAACCAGAGCTGCCTTGCTCTTGGCGGAAGCTTCCTGGTCAGATCAGTCTGAATAACGGCCCGAGATTCACGGGTTCCATTTCCGGAATCTCGGAAGATCTCACGTGATGGATAACTATATATACCCCAGCTTTGGGAGTGGAGGAGGTATGATTTTCCTAGCATTCTTCTCCTGGCTTTCGTTATTCCGGTCAAAAAATGCTTTACTGACTTAAACATCGAAGAGGTTTCCACCGAAAAACTCCCGGTGGTCCTTTCTAACGTGTTTTTGTGGAAAGTAGGTCAGGAAATTCTCAGGTGAAGGTGGAGGTTCTCTTGGTGTAATTTTCTGGACGAAATAATTGGCGCCGTCTTTGGGAAAGTTAAAGCTAAGACGTGAGAAAAATATGGCGTCGGACGGACTCAGGTGAAACTTGGTGGCGGAGTTGGGTGGCACGCCAAGCTTTGCCACACCAACGGGTATATTAGAAATGGCGGGGCCATCGGCGGCAACAAGACCGAGCACAGCACAACCCCCTCCAAGTGGAAATACGCAAGCTGAAGGTGGGCTGTTGAACGATTCCTTTTTGAGGTAATTTTCTGACCTCATCGGCAAGGCGGTGGAGGTAGCTGTGGACAAAATGTTCGCTGAGCTTTCGTCGTCTCCTCCCAAAGTGACCCCACCATAAGAGAATGAGCCGCCATAGGCAACCCAGCGTACAACTAGACCTTCCCTCCACGAAGAAGAGGAGAGCTTCTCCGCCTCAGAGAGTGAAACGTCAAGCAAAACAAACCCAGACCTCACTGAGCAGATGCAAAACCTGCAGAAAGAGGTCATGGAGGTCCAAAGAAAGATGGCAGGCACGGGCACAAGACCGACGTGGAGAGGCACCCCATTTACAGAAGCGGTTATGCGCGGCGATCTACCGGCTTCTTACCGGTCCATGGGCTTTGAATACAACGGAGCGACGGACCCATGAGATCATCTGAACCGATTTGAGATCGCGGCCACCTTGCACAAATTCTCTGATGCAGTCATGTGCGGTCTTCCCGAAGACCTTTACAAAGTCTGCCTAGCTCTGGTTCAACCAGTTACCTCCGCGTTCTATAAGCAAATTTGACGAATTTAGCTCGGCATTCTTGCACCAATATACCAGCTGCAGGAAGTACCAGAAAATGCCGCTGGAATTATTCAGCTTGAAACAGAAAGAGAATGAAGATGTGCGAGTATACATCAAACGATTCACGGATGCAAAGCTAGAAGTTCCATCAGCATCTGAGGAGCTCTTAGTTAACGCTCTGGCGCAAGGTCTCATGAGAGGGAATTTTCCTAGTCGCTGGTCGTAAAGCCAGCGCTGAGATTTGGAGAACTCCTGGAAAGAGAAGAAAAATACATTCATCTAGAGGAGGCCTTGAAGCTCAAGGAGGATGGAGATAAGAGAAGGGAATGACCTGATAGGGAGGATAGGACCCCAATGAAGAAATCCAGGACTAAAATAGTTGGAGGACGACCCCATTTTGATAGATACACACCTCTGGCCACGGCTCAGGGAGAGATTCTGCAGGCAATTGAGCGACACTCTAATATCAAATGGCCTAGAACTTATTCCCAGAAGACAAGGAAATAAAGATCTGACTGATTTTGCCAATATTATAACGAGTATGGTCATGATACAGATCAGTGCACCCATCTGAAGGATGATCCGGAGAGGTTGGTGCAAGCGAGGCACCTCAAGGAATTTGTACAGGCGAGATGGGAGGAGTCCAGATATGATTCTCGTAGACAAGATCGAACTCAAGGAAACAAGCGTGAGCTGGATAGAGGACGAAACAAAGGGAGGAGGAGTGACCAGACTCAAGAGATAAAGGGCGAAATCCTGATGATTACAGGGGGCGAGTGGGATGAGCATTCAAGGAGAACCCAGAACAACTATGTTCGCGCTGCGAAAGAACTGACACAGAAAGTGAGTGAGGTGGGGAAGTTAACACCGAGCCCAAAAATATGCTTTGGGTCGAAAGATGAGAATGGCATCTTGGCCCCTCACATGGGCGCTTTGGTTATCACAGCCATCATCGCCAACTACACCATAAGACGAGTTTTCATGGATACGGGTAGTTCGGGTGATATCATGATTTATGAATGTTTTCGACAGTTGAGCTTAAATATGGATCTGGAGGAAGTCACGACATCACTAGTTGGCTTCACAGGAGGAGCCTGAAACCGTTGGGAGCAGTGAATCTCTTGGTCACGCTAGGGGATGGCCCATTTAAACAGACCAGGTCAGTGCATTTTCTGGTAGTGGACGCACCTTCCCCGTATAATGTCATGCTAGGGCGACCATCGCTAAGTCAATTTCGAGCTGTCATTTTTGTCTACCATATGAAGTTGAAGTTCCCTGCCCAGGACGGAGTAGGAGAGGTCCATGGTGACCAGCATACGTCAAGATGCACATACGTAGATAGCGTTCGACGCAATGAAGAAGAGGGGAGATGTAAGAGGGCAAGGATAGAAGATACCAGACCTGACCCAGCTCAGGAAAATTTGATGAAAATTGAGGTAGTGCAGACCCTCAGCCCTAAAGTATTGGTGGTGGATTTGGTAGCTCTGCTTAGAAGTAGTACATATATTTTTGCCTGGTCTCCCCAGGATTTGATCGGGATAAACCCAGCAATAGCTGAGCACCACCTCAATATTAGCCCGACAATAAAGCCGGTAAAGCAAAAAAAGTGCAACTTTGGGCCAGAAAAGGAAGCTATTATTGAGGCAGAGGTGGATAAATTGCTAAAGGTAGGGCATATACGAGAAATACAGTTTCCAGAATGGCTCTCTAATGCGGTATTAATACCAAAGACAGAAGAGGATTGGAGGATGTGAATTTATTTTTGGGATCTTAATAAGGCTTGCCCTAAGGACCACTATCCGCTGCAAGGATAGATAACCTGGTTGATTCCACATCGGGCTGTGAGTTGCTGAGTATGATGGATGCCTTGCAAGGATATCACCAGATTAGGCTAGCCAAAGAAGATCAGAAGCGAGTTAGTTTCATAACTCCGAAGGGGACTTATTGTTACGTGGTCATGCCGTTCGGACTTAAAAATGCAGGTGCCACATATCAGCGGTTAGTGGACAAAATGTTCAAAAATCAGCTCGGGCACAACATGGAAGTTTATGTTGATGATATGTTGGTTAAGAGTGTGAAAGAAACTTCAAACGTTGATGACCTGAAGGAAACTTTCGACACTTTAAGGAAGTATAAGATGAAGCTCAACCCCAAAAAATGCATGTTTGGGGTGAGAGCTGGAAAATTCATGGGATATATGGTCACTGAAAAAAGGGATAGAAGCATATCCAGAAAAGATTAAAGCTATCATGGATATGCAGCCCCCAGAAAATGTTAAGGAAATGCAATGCTTGGCTGGGCGGATATCAGCCCTGAGCAGGTTCGTTTCACGCTCAGCTGAAAAGAATTTACCATTTTTTTCAAGCCTTACGGAAAAGAGCCCCGCTCTAGTGGGATGAAATATTCCAGGATGCATTTCAAAAACTGAAAGAGTACCTGGTTGGGATGTCATTACTTACCAAACCTGTCCAGGGAGAGCCCCTGGTCTTGTATTTATCCGTGGGAAAGCAAGCTGTCAGCATGGTTCTGGTCAGGGAAGAAGGCAGGGTGCAAAAACCGGTATACTATTGGAGTAAAATCGTGCATAACGCTGAGCTTCGTTACATAGAGGTGGAACGGACCATGTTGGCTCTGGTCGGGACGGCTCGTAAGATCCGCCTCTATTTCCTCTCACATAACGTGGTGGTCAGAACTAACTTACCCCTAAAGGCAGTTATGGATAAGTCGGAGGCTTCGGGGAGTTTGGTGAAGTGGATAATCGAGCTCAATGAGTTTGATATTAATTTTGAGGCATGAACAACAATTAAGGCCCAGGCATTGGTGGACTTCATGCAGAAGATGACCAGCTCTCCCGAGGAGACAAAGGAATGGATAATCTACACCGATGGCTCTGTCAACAACCTCGGCTGTGGTGCATGGATAATATTGATAAACCCAGAAGGGGTAACCAAAGAGTATGCAGTATGCATGAACTACCCTTTATCCAATAATGCAACATAGTATGAGGCCTTGCTGAGAGGAGTCCAGATGGCAAAAGATTTAGGGGCAGACCAAGTATGTGCGCGAGTAGATTTGCAGCTTATATGCAAACAAATAAAAGGGGAATTCGAACCAAGGAAGAGCACCTGCAACTATATTTGACTCAATTTCGTGAACTGGCCAGTGGCATGAGCTCTTTGACAGTCCATCAAATCCCCAGAGAAGAGAATGACCGAGCTGCTTATCTGGCCAAGGTAGCCAGCTCAGCAACGGACTGTCAGGAAAAAGTAATCACTCTACTAATGGCATACCGGGAGTTTGGAGAAGAGGAGGTGCATGCGTTAGAAGAGGATACAGATTGGCGCTACCCAATCAGATTGTATCTGGAGAAAGGAGAGCTACCAGATAATAAAAGAGAGGCAACAAAGATAAGGATCAGATCCTCTCGCTTCTGCCTGATCAAAGGAGAATTGTATAGGAGAGGGTTTGGACAACCTCTCTTGAGATGTCTGAGCTGGATGGAAGGCACCCATATTCTTAGAGAAATTCACGAAGGCTATTGTGGTAATCAAATGGGTGCCAGGACCTTATCGAGCAAGGTCATGAGGGCTGGCTATTTTTGGCCATTGTTGCAAAAGGAAGCAGAACACTTTGTTAAGAAGTATGATAAATGCCAGAGGATCTCTTCCTTAGTTCACCGGCCGATGGAAGAGCTCATGACAATGAGCTCTCCTTGCCCCTTTTTAAAATAGGGGATAGATCTGGTTGGACCTTTCCCTACAGCTCCAGCCCAGAAGAAGTTCTTGATTGTCGCCATTGATTATTTCAGTAAATGGGTAGAAGCTAAAGCTCTGGCAAAAATAACGAAAGAAGAGGTGATGGGCTTCATGTGGAAAAACATAGTATGCCGGTTTGGTATCCCAAGGGTCCTAGTATCAGATAATGGCACACAGTTTATGGGAGCCAAAATCCAAACTTGGTGTACCAAGATAAGATAGATCAGCACTTCACATCTGTCTACCATCCTCAGGCAAACGGACAAGTCGAGGCGACCAATCGCATCTTAGTACAAGGGATCAAGGCGCGCTTAGAGATATCGGGGGGCAAGTGGGTAGAAGAACTCAACTCAATCCTATGGGCCTACCACACCAACCCCAAGGAAAGCACTGAAGAAACCCTATTTAGCCTCATATATGCCCTGCAGAGATAGGTCTGGAAACTCACCGAATCCAAAGCTTTGATACGGATCAGAATGAACTATTAATACATGATACGTTGGGTTTGGTGGAGGAGAAAAGAGAGCGTGCTTCTATTAAGATGGAACACATGAGAGGACTCTTATGATACAACAAAACAGTAATAAAGAAAAGTTTTCAAGTGGGAGATCTGGTGCTGCGCAGAACTGACCTAGGAAAAGCCAAGGGAAAAATGTATGCCACTTGGCAAGGACCATTTAAAATCACAAGAGTTCTGGCAGGCGGAGCATATGAGTTAGAACAAATGGACGGAGTCCAAATACCTCGAGCGTAGAATGTATTAAGTTTACGAAAATACTACGTGTAAGATTTTTTTATGAAACTCATTTATATGACGATTTGAGTTTATCCATATCTTATTGCGAACTGACCTGATGGTCAATAAAATCTTAAAAGCCAAGATTAGCTAAGGGAGGATGCCCCGATTTTCCTGACATGATTGTCAGTTAAACGCCAGGATTTGCTAAGGGCGAATGCCCCAATTTTCCTAACCTGATTGTCATTTAAGTGCCAGGATTGGCTAAGGGCGAATGCCCCAATTTTCCTGACCTGATTATCAGTTAAACGCCAAGATGAGCTAAGGTTGAATGCCCCAATTTTATTGACCTGATTGTCAGTTAAACGCCAGAATTGGCTAAGGGCGAATGCCCCAATTTTCCTGACCTGATTGTCAGTTAAACACCAGGATTGGCTAAGGGCGAATGCCCCAATTCTCCTGACCTGATTGTCAGCAAAAACCAGGATTGGTTAGGGGTGGATGCTCAAACACTCTTGACCTGATTGTTATTAAAGCCAGGAGCGGATAGGGGCTACCTTGAGGAGCCAGATCTATTCAATGGTAGGGTTTTTTTGCCAGAAAAAGATCATTAACTACAACGTAAAAAGATCATTCACTACGACTTAACTTCAAGATTACATGGGAAAACAGAAATGGAAAATATCTACGCCATCCTTACAGCAAAGCTTGGCAAGTTTGATTAAAACTCAAGAAGCAAAAAGGAAATGATCACGGGAAAATCTGGAAAATACATTGAAAACAGAAATTAAAACTAATCCATGGGAGGAAGAAGCCCTCTTGTCAGAAGCCAAAATCCGGCGAATGTGCCACAACTCACGCTCAGTTTCATGGAGGCGCTGACGATACATGTCTGCCTGCCCGGAAATGGCATGAGCTTCGCTGGTGGTGGAGGTCAGTCGACATACAGATTCCACTAAATCAGCCTTCTCTTCCTCCAGTTGGCGGTTAAGCTGGCGGAGCTCAGCCCACTCATGCTTATAAAAGTGTTTCTTCTGCCTCTTCCTCTCCAGTAGTCTACATGCTTGAGAAAAATTTTCACGAAGAACAGAAAGTTTGTCGGAAAGTTTAGAATTCTCAGCAAAAATGAGAGGTTTTTTCTCTTTGCAATATCAATTTCTTCGAGTAAAGAGGAAGAATCCATATTCAAATGCATAAGGAAAGAACACATATATAAAGGACACAAACGCATATGATTCATAACGGAATAGTACTAGGGTATCCTTAAAATTAGGAAACCCTAAAAATTACAAAATGACAAAAAATTGTTTCAAAGTACAGAGTAATCAAATCAGAATAGGCAAAAGCAAAGAGCAGCCCAGACCAGCCTAGTTCGCTATGTCATCACCCCACCGTTAAAATCTTTGGCAAACTGCACCACAGCGTCCTCCTCAGACAGATCGCTAGGTGATACCCCACCGGGTAAATCACCCAGATCAGCGAAGGTCGGGGAGGGAGTAGAGGCAGGTGACACTAAGGTTATGCCCTGATCTGTGTGAGAAGAAGACCTGGGAGCAGAGGAGCGGGAGGACATGCTCAGCAAATTCATGAGCTCTGAGCTGGTGCAGGCGATCTCCTTTAGTCGAGTAGGAGAAGCTCATAGGCTCGGGGTTCCCCTAAATGGGCTTGCTCCGATTATAAGGGGTCGAGGGATTTTCCTTGAGCCACTTCTCGCAAGCATCTAGACCCAGGTTGTAGTACACCAAGGCCTCTGGTAGAGCTCCATTGATTCAAGGAAGGCCTGTTTTGTAGCCTCCCTGGTGGTCTGGATAAGCTGGAGCACATCCTTTGAATTCAGGAATTCAGTTCTTCCCTCCTCTCTGCCCTTTATCAGAGCTTCCTCCACCTGGCTCGCTGCTTCTGCTCGGGCCTCTTCCTCTTTCTCCTTGGCGACCAATGCTTCCGCTCGGGCCTTTTCCTACCCTTCTCTGGCTATCGTCAGCTCGGACTTGACCGTTTTCAGCTCGGACCACTACTACAGAAACAACTTTCTAAGGCTGTTAATTAAAGGCGGTCCACTGAAAACCGCCTTAAAAATACTTTTGACGGCGGTTGTGGCTAAAACTGTCGTTAAAAAGTTCATTTTACGACGGTTCCCTCAAAACCGAAGTTAAAATTGGATATCAGCTGATTTTAATGGCGGTTTATTATGAACCACTATAAAAGTGACACATATGGCATTTCATAATAAACTGCGGTTAATTAGTTCAGTTCTCTA
Source organism: Phtheirospermum japonicum (assembly GCA_014905375.1). NCBI lineage: Eukaryota > Viridiplantae > Streptophyta > Magnoliopsida > Lamiales > Orobanchaceae > Phtheirospermum > Phtheirospermum japonicum. The sequence continues at coordinate 927,575 of BMAC01000037.1, forward strand.
GATTTAACGTCGGTTCCCTTAGAACCGCCGTGAATGAGATGACATTTCACGGCGGTTCCATTAGAACCGCCGTAGATTCCACAGTCTGCCATGTCACTGATCCTCGTCTTGCTTTGTTTCAACCATTGATCCGTGTCTAATCGGCGGTTTATATCCATCCCCTCTCTTTATTTTTCTTTTTATTTATTTCTTTTTTTGATTCTTTTTCTTTTTGTTTATTTCTTTAATAAAAATGATTTCACTGAATATTAATTAATTCAGTTCCTTCCAGACCCTCAAAACCTAATCAGACGCTGAATCCTCCTCCTCCGCGAAAACCCTAGCCCTCTCCGATCTCAATCTCTCCACCACCTGTCGCGAGGTCTCCGACCTCCCGCTCTCCTCCGTCCAATTCAAATCCCTCACCCTCGCCCACTCCATCCTCGCCGGCAACGGCTTCTCCTTCTCACGATGGCCTCGTCACCTCAATTGCTCAGCCCATCCTCAACTACGAATTACCGGACGATTTTTTAGGTAATCGACATAGCCTTCAATCTTTCTTTTTCTTTTTTATTTTCTGATTGCATCTTACGCAATTCAAAATTCTAGTTTTGTAGGCATAGCATCCAAGTAATTTTAGTTGGGCTTTATGTGGGTTTTTTTTAACCTGAAGCTTGAGTACAAGAGCATTTCTATTCTCAGTTGCATTGATTTTCTTGTTTACCCTGATAGTGTTTGTTAACATGATTTTTTAATTTTCTGATGGAATATATTAGCCTTTTGATTTTTCGCTGTCTTTATTCATTGATAGAGTTTGGGATCAGATTTTATTGGTCCTCATTCATAACTCCTTGGTACTGTGATTTATAAATAGCTGATCATCTATTTTTCTGTTATGAATGGATTAAGTAGCAATAAATCAAAAATATCCATGATAGCTAATATTTCAAAGCCACAAAGTCAGGTTTTAAAAAATTATAAAACTGCTCAGTTTTGTCAAAATTTGCAATTTTTGCCATTTCGAAGATAAATTATAAAATCTAAAATGGATTACCCCAAACTTAAAATTCTTCCAGTAGACTATTTTGAAAATGGGATTTTTATAAAATTAGTATCTTCTGATTTTAGTTTGTGTCTTTTACGATTTTGCAATCAAGGCCCTTTAATTTGTCGTTATTGCGTTACTTTTGACGCAATCTTAGAAAGCTCTTAATGGGTGGACCGATTTACATGATAATAATTGAGAAATTTCCTAAATATTTTGTTTTATTTCCTTCTATAACAGTTTAGAAATAGCATTTTTAGTCCCTTTAATTTCAATTTCAACTTTTTAACAAATTTTTCGTAACTTTTGATTTACAAATAGGAATGACCTCGAGCTTTCAGGAGAAGCCCAGTAGATCTACGTGAATCTAAGCACATTGAGAATTTTCAGATTTCAGAAAGTTTACAGAAATCTCAGTTTGGTCCCCCAAACTTTGCCGAAATTGCATTTTTGGACTTGGTAACATATATTATTGGTATTGTTGTTTCAGTAAATAAATTGTTTCCAATAGTGATGGGAACATAACATTAGCAATGCGACTTGTTTTTCTATTAATGTTCTGAAGCAGCTAAACTAAAATCTGATATATAAATAAATTCCTTAGAATAGTAGCTTTTGTCATACTCCTCAATCAGGTTGATATTTTATTCTGGATCTTGGAGCATAATTATATCTGTTACCCTTCTCTTTGTTTGGATCTCGTAACCCTCATATTGTTCATATTATTACTTAAGATCATGGTTTGTTTCTAATTTCAGACATTCTATTTTCCAAGACTAATTAAAATATTTGGAAATTTAATCGGGATAGGGGTCTTGTGAACTTGATCTGTTTGTTAAGTCGCATTTCGCTATTAGGAGATTATTTGTGTGGGTTTCTCTAGAATTTATTATTTTGCTAAGTTGATTTAATTTGCTAATTATGGCGGGAGGTTCGGTTTTGCATATTGTTCTGGATTTTGTTGATTATTGGCATTATCTAGAATAATTTTCATTTTTTTCACAAGAATAAAAAGCTTTATGTTACAGGAAAATTTTTAAAAAGAAGGAAAATAGATATGCAAAAATGTTATTTTCAGATATTAATAAAAAAACTCATTCCTCTTTCTTGGTTTTCTCATTCCTCAGAAATCTCCTCTGATTTTGATTTTTTTTTTTCAAGAAAAAGATGCAAACAACAAGCTCTTCAACAGAAGAAGATATATTCCAAGTTAGGAAACTCGAGATCTTAGACAAACAAAAGGTTTTCATCGAGCTTCTACAACAACTAACCGTATGTGGTTCCATATCTGATGAGGCATTCAAAGAACGATTTCAAGAGCTTTCTAAATGCGGCGATGACCACCTTATATGCAAATCGAGATTTCATTGGTTCCCACTTGACTGATTCAGGAACTAGTGAAACACGAGTTTTTGACGAGCAAAGTCCATCAGGGAATGATTACCTGGCAGAGATAATTAAATGCGTTTTTCTTTTTTCCTAATAATAGTGTTGGTATCAAACATTTCATTAGAGGGATATCTAAATGCTTTATGGTTTCTTCAGGTTTGTAGAGAATGGGAAGCCACTGCGCTAAGAGTCAATAAAGAAGTTAGAGTAGCACTAATCCGTATCGGTGTTGTCCTTGGAAAAGAGGGTGGTTATTTGGGTATGTTTTTAATATTCTTTATTTAGTGTTTTATTAAATTATTGTTTACTTAATTATTGAGAAATTTACTTGAACAAATCTGCAGCTAAAATGATACCCTTATTCATGATGTTTGCTGGGGGACGTTTGGGTCAAGCGATCGTCGACTAGCTTCGTGACAGCGTCTTAGCCTTCTCCGAGAACGTGCCCAGGACCACGGCTAAGGATGTGATGGACATGGTTCTGGTGACTCAGTATTTCGACACGGTGAAAGAAATCAGAGTGTCTTCAAAATCGTCAGCCATTTTCGTGCTGCATGGGCCCGGGGTTGTAAAGGATGTCGCGTGGCTGATCTTTGAGGGGCTTCTTCAGGCAGAGAGTGTGGTTCATAAGTATTAAGGGTATTCTGGTCCGTGAAGTTGACTACAACCTATGGTTTGGATAGTTTTAACTTTAAAGAGTTGGCTTGTGACTTGGATTGGGAGCTATAAAGTTTATTTAGTAGGCTGATGAGTATAAATTATTATCTGCATCTGTTTATATGTTGTTGATTGGTTGGTGACTAAGTTGACAATCTTTAAGTTCATCTTTATTTCTCCTCCCCCCCCCCCCCCCCCAAAAAAAAAACTATAGCCTTTTTAAATATTTTGTCCATTGAATCAATATGAAATATATTTGGTGCACCTGCTTTCATTTCTTTTTTTTTTAATGTTTTTACTACTTTTTAGAAGATATTTTTAAGAATTTCGTTCTGGAAAATATACTTTCTAGAAGTTATTTTCAAAAACCGCTGTAAAATGTCTGTTCTGGAAAACAGACTATCTAGAAGGTATTATTTAAGAACCACCTTAAAAAGTGACGCTTTTTTACGGCGGTTTTTTGGGAACCGCCGTAAAAATTTTACGGCGGTCGATATAAAGGCGGTTCAAAAACCGCCGTTAAAAGTAAAAAATAACCGCCTTTAATTCTGAAGTCTGTATTAGTGGACCCTCTCTCCTTTCCAAGAGCCACTACTTTTTTCTGCTTCTCCTTCAGGCGGTTGTGCTCCTTTGCCAGATCTGCATTCATGAGAGAGCCCCTAGCGCGGGCCACCATGATGGACCTCTTTGCTGCGGCCTGAAAGATAGCCAGATTCATGATTAATAACTACAAAGGCAAAATATGTACAGAAGAAAAGAGGAAAATATTTACCTTGGCCTCGTCCTGACACATCGATTCAATCAGCTCTGGATCAGTCCATTTTTCAGAATCTTCCGATCCGACGCTGGACATTGGCCTTGGATGAACTGTATGGCCACGTCCCCTGGGCAGTTGAGGACAGAGGTGCTGGAAAACTAGATAGCGTTGGGATTGACCACTTTGGCCTCTGGTGGCGCCGCCCCATTTCCAGACCTGGCACGTTTGTGGGAAAGGCGTTCCTGTTCTTCCCCTTATTCAGAATGTATAGTCAGATCTACATCGGGTGCGGTGGATGCCTCGCGCTGCTAAGGTCGCGCTAGTTGAGAAGCTCCTGACGATCCAGTAGCCTGTCCTCCCTAAGACTTCTTCTCAGGAACTACCGCAGCCTGTTGAGATTCTAGCAACTTGCCTATCATGGTGCCTGCAAAAGAAAGCGACAAACAAAAAACAGTTAAAGGGTCAGATCTACCTAACGGATGGGAATAAATGGGAACAAGATAAACGCTTTCATGGCATATACCCATCTCAGGGGTCAAAGGACCCGTTTCTTCTCTGGAATTAAAGAAATCAAGGGTAGAGGGAATGAGAAGCTTGGTCAAGTTAAAAACGTTTTGGTTCAAGACATCAATAATTTTCTTCATACGGGGAGACCTGTCTCCCACGGATAATTGAGCTTGAGTGGGGAGTTGGTCAATGGATTTGGCGGGAAAACCCCAATCTCCGGAACAATGCATGAAAAATAGTTTTTTTCCTCCAAGCTTTGTTGGAGGAAGGGCCACCGGTCAAAAAACGCACGCCGGCGCGAGCACATAAGTAAAAGTAGCCAGAAGGGGCGCTCTTGGTCTGGAACAGTGAGTAGAACATCGGAGCTATGGGAGTAAGTCCGGCGTATCACATAGCTAGATTATAACCTATAATAATCCTAAAAAGAATTGGGGACGAATTGGTGCACTTGTATTTTATACATCTGGGCAATTTCTGATATGAAAGGGTTGATGGGGAGGCGCAACCCCTCCTGAAACTGATCCACGAAGAAATTCAGATGATCGGCGCAGGGTTGGTAGGCTCTCTCACCTAGGCTGGGATTAACCAGCGAGAATTCCAAAGGAATGTGAAAATTTGATCTCAGCCCCTCTACCGTTCTATTTCTAAGGATATAAATGATGTTGTTGGGGTGTCCCGGAATAAGGGGAACCCACTCAGTGGAGGTGTTCGGAGAAGAAGAGAACGCCACCGGAGAAGAAGGGGTTGAACTCAGATCGAAAGAGGAGGAAGAAGACGATTGAGTAGACATAATTTGAAAAAGGACAAGAGATCGGGAAAATACCTGGCCTTTTTGAGGTGATCGGAAACCGCTTTAGAAAGAGAAAACTACAAGTGAGAGAAAAATGCGAGAGAAAGTGAGCGTTTGGTGAAGAAGAACAAAAGTGAGAAGTGAACCAGGAAAAGAGAAGAAAATGGATAAATTTTGAAAATAATGATTAAAAACGATTTGATGGGATTCGCGCATTTAATGCGCGTCAGATGGTACAGTACCCGAAAAAGCATGCTGGGGTTTTCAACCGTCAAAGGTAAGAAAAGGACGTTACAGATCATCCTTAAAGATATGACCTGATTTAAAAAAGCAGATTCAGCGTGATCCGTGCATGACAGCAAAGAATTTGAAGAGGCGTGTGGGAAATCTCAACCGCCTAAGGCGAAACCCTAGGTTCCATAGTTCATCCAAACCACTTGGGGGGGGGGGGGGGGGGGGGGAGGGAATTGGTTGGTCTGGCCTAAATATACCTGACCTGGACAGGAACAGATTAAGTAAGCTCTGGTTGGGATGACCCAAGTTACTGTTCTACGCCTAAAGGGGAAAGGAGATAAAATCGGTCAGGTCTAACAGGATTATTCCTTATCTGGATTTCAGTAACTCAGGAGAGACCCATCTTACGCAGTTCAGGAAGGAGAAAGGGACTGAGGCGGTGAACAAGCCTATAGCCCTGAGGGAAATTGCCCTGACCTGATCTGATGCCTTAGCCTTGGATAAGGTTCCAAGGAGAATAGGTCATGAATTTGAGAAGTGTAAAACCAGAGCTGTCTTGCTCTTGGCGGAAGCTTCCTGGTCAGATCAGTCTAAATAATAGCCCGAGATTCGCGGGTTCCATTTCTGGAATCTCGGAAGATCCCACGTGATGGATAACTATATATACCCCAGCTTTGAGAGTGGAATGATTTTCCTAGCATTCTTCTCTTGACTTTCGTTATTCCGGTCAAAAAATGCTTTACTGACTTAAGCATCAGAGAGGTTTTCACCGGAAAACTCCCGGTGGTCCTTTCTAATGTGTTTTGGTGGAAAGAAGGTCAGGAAATTCTCAGGTGAAGGTGCAAGTTCTCTTGGTGTAATTTTCCGGACGAAACAACCATATATTTATCTTTTTAGAAAAATATACCTAATAAATTGTGTTAATATTTTATTGATCACTTTACACAGTTAAGTATGTATCAATCTTCATATATTTGTCAAATACTTATATATAAACAACTAACACAATCGATTATCATTTATAAATTATTCACTGACAAAAGCACAAACGGTTTGATAGGCCAGGAGTGTGTCAGAACTGGCGAGGGTAGACCTGACCCAAATTTCCACTAGATGAGCGCGGTCAGACGGATGTGACCTATAATTTTAATCAGGTCTTCCTCCCAAGGCAAGATCTGACCTCCTTCTTAAAAATGATTATGCTGAACTTAAGAGTCATCAGAAAATTGGCTCGGGATAAAACAGAACTGCTGGACAGACCTGGGATAGCCAAGAAAGGGGACACGGTCAGTATTGGCCTTAAGAAGAGAGCTGATCAAGCTCTCTTGAAGACAGAGTTGGTCAAGATAACTTTCCTGACCTGACTGGGATGACCTGGAACGGGACCTCTGGAAATCAATACTAGGGTAGAATTAGCACTAGAGCTGTCAAATAGAAAAAGGAGAATGGAATCAGGGCAGGCCTGGTTCTTTGAACTCCACCAAGTAGACAAGTGGGACCACTTGTCAGAATCGGTTGCGTAAAAATCCGTGATTCGTGGCATGTGCCCCTGAGATTCTGGCTGCGGTCCCCACATGGAAGAAACTATAAATATCTCAGCCCCAAGGCTAAGAGAGGTATGTTCTTCTCTTGAGCATTCCTTCTTTTCTTTCTGGAAAACACCTCAAACGCTTACTGACTTAAGCATCGGAGAGGTTTCCACCGGAAAACCACCGGTGGTCCTTTCTAATCTGTGTTTGTGGTGCAGGTCTAGAAAGAGTTCAGGTTCCAGGCGTTGTTCTGAACATGGGTCGTCTTTTTGGGCTGAAACAATTGGCGTCGTCTGTGGGAATATCGATCAAGCTAAGACGAGAGACTTTTCAATGGCTTCAGATGGTCTGCGATGGAACTTGTTAGAGGAGCTCGGCGGAACCCCCAACTCCGCTGCGCCATGGGGTATGCCCAGGTCGGAAGAGACGTCGACGATGGGACCAGAAGGGATAGCGCCATCGGCAGCGGCTGCGCCGGACACTACGCCACCACTTGGTAGATCTGTGCCGGCTACTGGTGGTTCATTCAATGAATCCTTCCTCATGCAGCTCTCGGAGCTCATTGGCAAAGCTGTGGAGACGGCGGTAGAAAGGAAGTTTGCAGAGATGTCGACACCGCCAGCTAAGACTGTGCCGCCGATAGAAACTGAACCGTCGCGAGGTCAGCGCACCGATCAGATCCCCCTCTAGAATAGAGAAGAGAATTTATCTACTTCTGACAGCGAGACATCAAGCTAGACTACTCCAGGTCTGGCTGAGCAGATGCAGAGCCTGAAAAAGGAGGTGCGGGAGTTCAAAAAGAAACTAACAAACCCAAGCACGGTGCCGGCACGGCAAGGTACCCCATTCACGGAGGAGGTCATGCGTGACGACGTGCCTGCCTCGTATCGTTCTCTGGGTTTTGAATACAATGGGACCACGGATCCGTGGTACCATCTGAGCAGATTTGAGATTGTCGCTACTGTACAAGTTTTCAGATGCGGTTATGTGCAGGGTCTTCCCGATGACTTTCACTAAATCAGCCCAACTCTGGTTTAGCCAGCTGCCGCCAAAATCTATCAAAAACTTTGACGAATTCAGCTCGGCCTTCCTGCACCAGTTCACGAGCTGTAGGAAGTACCAGAAAATGCCACTTGAACTTTTCAGCCTGAAGCAGAAAGAAAATGAGAGCCTGCGTGCCTACATCAACAGGTTTACAATGGCTAAGTTAGAGGTGCCTTCTGCGTCTGAAGAGCTGTTAGTGAATGCTCTGGCGCAGGGTCTGAGGAGAGGAGAATTTTTTCAATCGCTGGTAGTGAAACCAGCTCTAAAATTTGGAGAGATCCTGGAGAGAGCGGAAAAGTATATCCATTTATAAGAAGCTTTGAAAATAAAGGAAGAAGGGGAGAAAAAACAAGAGAGGTACGATAAAGAAAGAAAGGGCAGCGGTGAAGAAGCCAAGGCCAGATCTGTCTGGGGGGAGACCTCGCTTTGACAAATACACACCTCTGGCGACCCCTCAGGGCGAGATCCTGCAAGCGATTGAAAGGCACCCAGACCTCAAATGGCCTAAGACCTACTCGTTGAAGCCAAGGAAAAAGCGATCGGACCGTTTCTGCCAATATCATAACGAGTATGGCCATGACACAGATCAATGTACTCACCTTAAGGATGAGTTGGAAAGAATGGTGCAAGCAGGGCACCTCAAAGAGTATGTGAGGATGAGAAGGGATGAAACCAGGTCTGTCTATCGTAGCAATGACCGACCTCAGCAGAACAAGAATGTGTAGGACAATACGCGAAGCGGGGGAAGAAGGAACGAGCAAAACCAAGTCATTCGGGGGGAAATACAAATGATTACTGGAGGCGAATGGGATGAGCATTCAAGGCGAACACAAAATAGCTATGTCCATGCGTCACGGGATCTAGTGAGAAGAGGAAGGGAGATAGGGCAGGTAGCCCCGAGTCCAAACGTCTGCTTTGGGTCAGAAGATGAGGATGGGATCCTGGCTCCCCATATGGATGCTTTGGTAATCACGGCCACTATACTAATTACACTGTCAGACGCATTTTTGTGGACACGGGAAGCTCAGCGGATATCATGTTCTATGATTGCTTTAAAAAGATGGACTTGGATATGGAATTGGAGGAAGTTATGACTTCTTGGGTTGGATTTGCGGGAGGGGCACTAAAACCTCTCGGAGCGGTTAACCTTCTAGTCACGCTAGGGGATGAGCCGTTTAGGCAAACCAGGACTGTTCGGTTCTTGGTGGTGGATGCACCCTCTTCCTACAACGTGATGTTGGGAAGGCCTTCTTTGAGCAAATTTCAGGCTGTAGTTTCAATCTATCATATGAAGCTAACATTTCCCGCTCATGATGGTGTAGGTGAAGCAAGAGGAGATCAATACACGTCCAGACAAACATATGTAAAGAGCATTAGGCGTAATGAGGAAGAGCGACAGAGCAAGAGGGCTCGGATAGAACAGCCTAAGACAGACCTGGCTATGAGAGAGGAAGGGCTAATGCTGGTGGAGGTAGTCCCAGGAGATGAGAGCTGAGTCCTCCGGGTGGGGACAACCCTCAGCCCAGAAATCTTGACAGAGCTGGTTTCATTATTAAGGGGCAGTGCGGATGTGTTTGCCTGGTCTCCCCAAGACCTGGTGGGAATTGACCCAGAGGTGGCGGAGCATCACCTCAACATCAGCCCCGATATGAAACCAGTTAAGCAAAAGAAACAAAACTTTGGGCCTGAGAAGGAGGCCATAATTCAGGCCGAGGTGGGGAAATTACTTAAGGCCAAACACATCCAGGAAATCCAATTTCCAGAGTGGCTCTCCAATGCCATGCTGGTTCCCAAAGCTCAGGAGGACTGGCGAATGTGTATCGATTTTCGAGACCTTAACCGTGCCTGTCCGAAAGATCATTATCCTCTGCCAAGGATAGACCAACTGGTCAATTCCACTTTTGGTTTCGAACTCTTAAGCATGATGGATGCCTGACAAGGCTATCACCAGATCAGGTTGGCAAAGGAGGATTGGAAGCGAGTTAGTTTCATAACTCCGAAGGGGACATACTGCTATGTGGTTATGCCATTTGGGCTCAAGAATGCAGGTGCCACATATCAACGATTAGTGGATAAGATGTTTAAAAGGCCAGCTCGGGTGAAACATGGAAGTTTACGTAGATGATATGCTATCGAAAAGCGTGAAGGCAACTTCGCATGTGGATGACTTGAGGGAAACCTTTGATACCCTACGGAAATATAATATGAAGCTCAACCCTAAAAAATGCACATTTGGGGTCAGAGCTGGCAAATCTCTGGGGTATATGGTTACGGAAAAGGGCATTGAGGCCAACCCAGAGAAAGTGCGGGAAATTATGGAGATGCAGGCACCCAGGAATGTTAAGGAGATGCAATGTCTGGAGAGACGCATCAATGCCTTGAGCCGATTTGTTTCGCGCTCGGTAGAGAAAAGCCTCCCCTTTTTTCAAGCGTTGTGAAAGAAGGCTCGGTTTGAATGGAGCAGTGAATGCGAGAATGCATTCAGAACGCTAAAGGAATATTTGGCTGGCATGACCTTGCTCACAAAACCTGTCCAGGGGGAGCCCCTCATATTGTACTTGTCGGTTGGGCAACAGGCAGTCAGCTCTGTCTTGTTTCGGGAAGAAGGCAAAATACAGAGATCGGTCTAATATTGGAGTAAGGTCTTGCATGACGTCGAGATGAGGTATGTGGAAATAGAGCGAGCAATGCTAGCCCTAGTGGGCACAGCTCGCAAATTGCGCCCATATTTTTTTTCTCATAGCATAATAGTGCGGACAAACTTGCCTTTGAAAGCTATCATGGAAAGGCCAGAGGCGTCGGGGAGGTTGGTCAAATGGATAATTGAGCTTAGTGGATTTGACGTCGCGTTTGAGACCAGGACAGCCATCAAAGCCCAGGCACTAGCCGATTTTATGCAAGAAATGACTAGCTCTTCCGACGAAAAGCAAGAGTGGGTAATTTTTACGGATGGCTCTGTAGGAAGCCAGGGCTGTGGAGCCGGAGTAGTTTTGATTGACCCAGCGGGTGTAGCCACTGAATATGCCATACGCTTGAATTATGCTCTGTCTAACAATGCGGCCGAGTATGAGGCCCTCTTGAGAGGAGCCCAGATGGCTAAGGATTTGGGGGCAGAACAGGTATGTGCAAGGGTGGACTCCCAGTTGGTTTGTAAACAAGTAAATGGGGATTTTGAGACGAGGGAGGAGAATATGCAGAAATACTTAGCCAAATCCCGAGAGTTGGCTAAAGATATGAAAACCCTGGCAGTCTTGCAAATTCCCCGAGAAGAAAACGGAAGAGCAGATTATTTGGCCAAGATTGCAAGTTCGGCCGTAGACTGCCGAGAAAGGACAATAACGTTATTAAGAGCGGATGCAGAGTTTGGTACAGAGCAGATCTGTTCCGTAAATGAAAGAGATGACTGGCGCTCTCCTATAATTGCTTACTTAGAAAAAGGAGAGCTGCCAGGGGAGAAGAGAGAAAGAGCGAAAGTAAGAGTCAGATCTGCCCGTTTCTGTCTGGTCAAAGAAACTCTGTTTCGGCGTGGGTTTGGGTGACCTTTGATGCGATGTCTGAGTTTAGAGGAGGGCATCCAGGTCCTCAAAGAGGTTCACGAAGGTTGTTGCGGTAATCACATGGGGGCGAGAGCCCTGGCTAGCAAAATACTAAGGGCCGACTATTTCTGGCCATCGCTAAGGAGAGAAGCTGAGGGTTTCGTAAAAAAATGCAAAAAATGTCAGATGATGTCCCCTTTGACTCACCAACCGGCGGAAGAGCTGATGACAATGAGCTCTCCTTGTCATTTTTCGAAATGGGGGATCGATTTGGTTGGTCCATTCCCAATGGCTCCAGCTCAGAAAAGGTTCCTAATTGTAGCCAATGACTATTTCAGCAAGTGGGTTGAGGCAGAAGCTCTGGCTAAAATAACGGAAGAGGCGGTGATGGGCTTCATCTGGAAAAACATTGTATGCCGCTTTGGCGTGCCAAGGGTAATGATATTAGACAATGGTACCCAGTTCATGGGGGCTAAAATTAAAGCATGGTGCGCCAAAATGAAAATTCAGCAGCATTTCACGTCTGTCTATCACCCACAAGCAAATGGCTAGGTCAAGGTGACTAATCGCATCCTGGTTCAGGGGCTCAAATCTTGATTGGAAAGATCTGGAGGTAAATGGGTGGAAGAGCTGAGTGCGACACTTTGGGCATATCGCACAAACCCTAAGGAGAGCACGGGCGAAACCCCCTTTAGCCTGGTATATGGCATGGACGCCGTTGTTCCGGCGGAAGTCAGCCTCGAAACCCAAAGTGTGCAGAGCTACGATGAAGAGCAGAATGAGTCATTAGTGCAAGATGCATTAGATTTAATTGAGGAGAAAAGAGATCAGGCATTGGTAAAGATGGATCATGTGTGGGGACGTATCCGAGCAGCTTATAATAAAACGGTCCGAGAAAGGCGCTTTCGGGTGGGAGATCTGGTCCTCAGAAGAGCTGACCTAGGAAAGGTCAAAGGAAATCTAGATGTTATGTGGCAAGGACCACTCCGGGTCACCCAGGTCTTAGCCGGAGGAGCTTATAAACTAGAGGAGTTAGACGGGACCGAGATTCCTCGTGCTTGGAACATCGCTAATTTGAGAGAATTTTATACATAATTGTAATTTTTGATATTTACTTGTTATTGAATAAAAATTGCAGGTTGGTTCTCATCCGTCAGATTAAGTGTGTGTCCATACTTAAGCCAGGATTGGCTAAGGGCGGATGCCCTCGATTTTTGCCTGACCTGATTGTCAGTTTAAGCCAGGATTGGCTAAGGGCGGATGCCCTCGATTTTTGCCTGACCTGATTGTCAATTTAAGCCAGGATTGGCTAAGGGCGGATGCCCTCGATTTTGCCTGACCTGATTGTTAGTTTATTCCCTCGATTTTACCTGACCTTATTATTAGTTTATGCCCTCGATTTTGCCTAACCTGATTGTCAGTTTAAGCCAGGATTGGCTAAGGGCGGATGCCCTCGATTTTTGCCTGACCTGATTGTCAGTTTAAGCCAGGATTGGCTAAGGGCAGATGCCCTCGATTTTGCCTGACCTGATTGTCAGTTTAAGCCAGGATTAGCTAAGAGTGGATGCCCTCGATTTTGCCTGACCTGATTGTCAGTTTAAGCCAGAATTGGCTAAGGGCAGATGCCCTCGATTTTGCCTGACCTGATTGTCAGTTTAAGCCAGAATTGGCTAAGGGCAGATGCCCTCAGCTTTGCCTGACTTTATTGTCAGTTTAAGCCAGAATTGGCTAAGGGCGGACGCCCTCGTCTTTGCCTGACTTGATTGTTAGTTTAAGCCAAACTTGGCTAAGGGCGGATGCCCTCGGCTTTGCAGCAGAACCCGTACTTCCAGATCTGGCTAATATGAAGTGTTGGGATAGGTTTAGAAAGATTGTTTATTCTGACTTGCTTGAACAGGTTCGCTAGGACAACCTGCATTAACGCCTGACCTGATCAAAGTTTATTAAAGGCCTGCCCTGGCCAATTGAATCCAAGGCCAAGCGCGGCTAATATCGAAGACTCTAGAAGATAAGTCCAAAAACACAATCTGCATACGATGAATAGAAGGGGTCGATTAAAAGAGCATTTTTCATGCAAACCCTTAAGATCACCATGAAGTTCTGGTAAATTTCTGAGTATGACTGATACGAAACCAGGATTCGTTGTCTTTTAAAGCCTTGCTTTTTACAATCGCATAAGCTGAAATTCAAACACAACATATTTTCATTGAAATTGGAAATATACAAGAATGGCTTGCACACACCTTCCTGGGAAGGTTGGCAAATCTTGATTACAAAATGAAGGGAATAAAGGAAAAGAAAGCAAAGGATTTATTCCTGAGCAGATCTCCGATCTGCAGCCAGAGCTCGACGAACACGCCAAAGCTCGCGCTCCGTCTCGTGCAGGCGACGACGATATTTGTCTGACCGCTCGGCAAGTGATTGAGCTTCGCCGGCAGTGATGGTCAGACAATGCACGGACTCGATCAGATCCGCCTTCTCCTCTTGCAGTTGGCGGTTAACTTGTCGGAGCTCAGCCCATTCTCTTTTATAAAAGCGCTTTTTCTGCCTCTTCCTCTCCAGAAGGCGGTAGAGATAACCAATTTTTTCCTTGAGCAAGGTCACTTGGTCAGAAAGTTTAAACTTCTCGACGACCAGGAAGACGTTCTTACGTTTTGTTGCATCGAGCTCTTGAAGAAGAGGAGAAGACGCCATTGCAGGAAATTTGAGAAAATGAAGGGTATATGCGTGTATTTAAAGAAAACAAGATCATGCGCCAAAGGAATCAAAAGTACTAGGGTTTCCGAAAAACCAGGAAACCCTAGAAGCCCAAGCGTCATAACAAGACAAAAATACTTATTATTAAGATATTTAATACAAGAGTTCAGATAAACAAAAAATAGGCTAGCCACGCAGGCTACAACTACATATCTGTTTCAAAAAATAAAAAAGAAAACAAGGCAGGCAGGGCCCCTGGGGCGTCGCGATCTACACCTCTGGGTCAGATGGCTTCAGCTCTCCCTTAAGCTTGATCTTGGGCCGGGGACACTTCGGCAAAATCCTGCGCAAATGGCATCGAATCTTGCAGGTCACCCAAGTCGACGAAGTTTGGAGAGTTCGCCACCACCATCGCCAACGTTTGATCGGGGGGAGGAGAAGAGGCCGAAGTAGAAGAGCAGAAGGTTTGGCGGATGTGGTCAACAAAGGCCAGGCCATCCAACAAGTGAAGGCGATCGTCTTCAGGAACATAAGTGAATGAGGTGGGTTCGGACGCGCCTGTGATGGGTGCAGCTCGGTCAAAAGGCAGAGAAGGGTTTTCAGATACCCACTTAGCATGAGCATCTACGCCAAGAAGGAAGAAAGCCTCAGCCTCTGGAAACAGGAGGTCGTATAGCTCAATTGACCCCAAGAAAGGTCGGCGTGTGGTAGATCTGGTTAATTGAATTAAGCGCAGACCTTCCTCAGAGTTCAGGAACTCGAGCCTTCCTTCCGCCCGTCCCTCGGTACGACCCTTGGCTTCTCCATCAGCCTCGCCCGCAACCCTGGCTTTCCTGATCTGGTCCTTGAGCTTTCTATTCTCCTCCTCTAGGAGAATAGCCTGGGCATGGCGCCTGCCCTTAGACTCCTGCGACGCGAGCAACGCAGCCTTGGTTCCGGCCAGCTCTGCCTTAAGTAGCTCTATCTCTTCATCCTTCTTCGCCCGCAGATCCTGCTTTTGCTTCTTCAAGGTCTCCACCTCCTTTTTCAAGTCTGCCTGCAGCAGAGAACCACGGGCCCTAGCCAACAAGGATGCCCTAAGCACCACCGTCTAAGAAGAGAAGAGAAGAATGAGCATAAGTTTAAACAAAGGAAAGGATGCAATGGATGATAAAAGCCTCACCTGTGCCTCTGCCTGGCAGAAGGTCTCCACTAGCTCTGGGTCAGACATTTTGTCTACGACATGACGGTCAGCTGCTGAGGCTAGTCCCATCATGTATTGCTTCGCCACCTCCCCTGAGCAGTGCATAACAAATCTGTTGAAGAGGGCTTGATTGGGATATGAAGGAACTTGAGGCGCCACCATGGGGAGGTGCTGAGGGATTACTTGAGGCTTAGCTCGCCTTCGTTTTTGCGTATTAAGCTTTTGCTCCTCCTCAGGACTCCCCGGAGACATAATAGTGGTGGTCGGAGCTGCTGGCTCAAGAGTAACTCCCCTCGCCACCTCTGGGTTCCTCCGCACGGTACCAGAGGGGATGGCGGTGGATGGAGCGGCTTGGGCTTGCTCCTGGGGCTGGCTTGGAGGAGGCACTGGCAGAGTGACCTCGTCCGATGTGGGAGAGGCTCGGGAAGACTCTCCTAGAAGGCTCTTTCGACCTCCTCCCGCAGCTTTCTTCGCCTTGGCTTATAGGCGTGCTTGCAACATGCTTGCTGAGAAAAGAAGAGAATGAATAAAGTTATAAATAATAAATAACAGCAAGAGATAAACAGTCAACGCAAGGATATACCAATGTTGGGGGGCAGAGGTCTGCCCTGTTGTTGAGTACTAAAAAAGGAAATGAGGTCGAGCTTGAGGACAGTGGTTATATCCAGAGGAGTGGCGTTAAGAGTAGTGATCTTTCTAACTATATGAGGAGGTCTGTCACCTCGGGATAATGGTGCCAGTGCAGGTAAAATGCCTATGGAGGCGGTAGAAAAGCCCCAATCCCCGGAGCTCTGGACGAAAAAGAACTTCTTTCTCCAGGCCTTGTGAGAAGTAGGCAGACCTATTAAGAAATGGACGTCCGGTCTGGCTGAAAGGTAGAAAAAGCCAGAGGCATTCTTGGCTGAAAATAAAGAATATAGGAGTTGGGTGGTAAGGGTTATCCCAGAGTGTTTGGCCGCCAGATGAAAGCCCACCATTACCCTAAAGGCGTTGGGAAAAAACTGGTGCACCAGAATCTGGTATATCCGGGAAACGGCGAGGATAAAGGGGTGTACGGGGAGGCTTAGGCCGGCGTGGAACTGGTCCACATAAAAAGTCAAATGGTGAGGAGGAGGCGACGAGGCCCTCTCCTCCGGTGCCGGACTGGTGAATACGAAGTCATCGGAGATCTTAAAGGTGGAGCGAATATTGCGAAGGGTTTGGTTGCTAACTATAGAGACTATATTATCTGCAGGGAGGTTTGGAGGAGCCACCGGAGGCCTCTCCTGAATCGCGCTGAAGGTCTCTCTGGAGAAGCCGCCGGAGACAATTCTGAAGAAAGGTGTACGGTGGAGGTAGAATTCTCTGAAGCAACCGGCGAACCCTCCCCAATGGAGCCAGATTGAGAAGAAGTTGACATAATTAAAGACTTATGAGGAAGAAAGAGAAAGTACCTGATCTAGGGGATAATCGGAGAGGCAAGACGAAAGGGAACGGAATCGCGAAAGTCGCCAGAGAACTGGAGAGAAAAAGGGGAAAGATTCTGGAGATTGTGAAAATGGGATTTGGAAAAGTGAGGAAGAAAGAGAACGTGGAGGGACAAAAGGCAAGTAGATAAATTTGAAAAACGGGAATCGATAAAGGCGAGATTTGATGGGATCCCCGCATTTAATGTGGACAGAACCCTAGATGAGGAGCTGGGATGCCAAACGTCCTAGGGTAGACCACGCGCCACCAACTTGTCAGTTTTTTAGAAGACGTGTAGAAATAGGAGCCGTTTTGGGGATATGAACCGACACCACTAATGCCAATAATTAGGTCTGGTTGTCGGGCGGATTTCTCGGGATTCTTATCAGTACGAGAAGCACTAAAGCAAATGGGACCACCTCGTACTGAGAGTTATAAAGTTTTCTTTACAGCTCTACCCTCACTAATTTGGGGGGAGGAGTTGATAGGCTAAGAGTGTGTCAGAACTGGCGAGGGTAGACCTGACCCAAATTTCCACTAGATGAGTGCGGTCAGACGGAGGTGACCTATAATTTTAATCAAGTCTTCCTCCCAAGGCAAGATCTGACCTCCTTCTTAAAAATGATTATGCTGAACTTAAGAGTCATTAGAAAATTGGCTCGGGATAAAACAGAACTGCTGGACAGACCTGGGATAGCCAAGAAAGGGGACACGGTCAGTATTGGCCTTAAGAAGAGAGCTGATCAAGCTCTCTTGAAGACAGAGTTGGTCAAGATAACTTTCCTGACCTGACCGGGATGACCTGGAAGGGGACCTCTGGAAATCAATACTAGGGTAGAATTAGCACTAGAGCTGTCAAATAGAAAAAGGAGAGTGGAATCAGGGCAGGCCTGGTTCTTTGAACTCCACCAAGGAGACAAGTGGGACCACTTGTCAGAATCGGTTGTGTAACAATCCCTGATTCGCGGCATGTGCCCCTGAGATCCCGGCTGGGGTCCCCACATGGAAGAAACTATAAATATCTCAGCCCCAAGGCTGAGAGAGGTATGTTCTTCTCTTGAGCATTCCTTCTTTTCTTTCTGGAAAACACCTCAAACGCTTACTAACTTAAGAATCGGAGAGGTTTCCACCGGAAAACCACCGGTGGTCCTTTCTAATCTGTGTTTGTGGTGCAGGTCTGGAAAGAGTTCAGGTTTCAGGCGTTGTTCTGAATGTGGGTCGTCTTTTTGGGCTGAAACACGATTCATCATTGTCTAATTAAAAAAAATGGAATGGAAAGAAAAAAGAAGAAAGTAAAGAAAAAAGAGGGAAATAAAAATGGGTAAGGCTAAAATAGTAATGGTGCATTTTATACTTGTTTAACATATAAAATTAAAGAAAAAATGATAGAAAAATAAGTAATACTACCACGCCATCAATTAAGCCTGAACTTCATAAAATTGGGCCTTTTTTTTTTAAATCTGTTAAGTTAGTGTACGTGTTTTGATGGTGGTCAATATCATGTATGATTTTTGGAAAGTGGACAATATAATGGATTAAAAAAGAAAATTTTCCTATTCTAGAACATATTGACCCTTTGTGATATCTTGTGTCTTTAATTAATAATATTAGAGAGCGACCTGATAACTTAGGTTGCATGGCCATAGACAGATTAGCAACCTGGTAATTTCAGGTTGCATGAGTGCCGACTATACAGGTCTTATGAGATGTTGCGAAAGAGTCTGCTGCCATTACTTGAGACCTACACTACGTCAGATGATGTCAACTCTAGTCTAGTATATCTAGCCTAATACGACTGTCATCAGATTGTATGTAGCATTTCTAACCATATATTCTAGGGCAACATTAGTTAGGTCCATTACTATATATAGTTGTACCCTTCTCTGATAATCAATAAGAAATGATTGAATATTTATATTAAAGATTTATATCAAAATAAGCTCGTCACTTGCAATTGTGTGCTCGCCGTTTTCTTTCAAATAGTTTTTAATATTATTCACTTGACAAAGATATATATATATATATATATATATATATATATATATATATATATATATATATATATATATATATATATATATATATATATATATATAAGTCTTTTGATAATTAATAATTTGTCTAGGCTTCCGAAATTTTGGAGACAGCTCTCACGGTTAAGTTTGGAGGCGTGGTGTCTATGGGTTGGAGAGTGAGTAACCAGGTCCATGTCATGATATCTTCAACTCATATTTTTTAGTAAATAATAGAGACAAAGCCAACTGTAATAGTTTTATTTATTTTTTACTTTTAAACAAATCTAATTCCTAACAGATTGAAAACCTGCCTACGTCTACACATTTTTTTTATCTATGATATTATTGTTTGTCACATCGAACAATATTTCTGGTTAGAAATATCAATGTTGTTGGTTTAAACTAAATTAATTAAACTAATACAGTCCAAAAGTCATATCATTCAGATGAAGAGTCATGTCTTTAGTTCAAGAGTTATGCCTTATAGTTCAAGAGTTATGTCTTTTCATATTTCTGTCAACTAGTATAAATAGTAATACATCATGTAATGAAAAATACAATCAATCTTCTTGCTTACCAATTATTTACTTCCAACTGGTATCAAAGCCAAGTTAAGAAAAAGTGAGAAGGAAAAATAAGGAGAGAAAAAAATGTCAAACCAACTTGTTTCTCTTATCCCTCGCTCAATGGTGAGAAACTCGATTAGTGGAATAATCTTATGAGATTATGTCTTGAACCTCAAGATTTATGGAGCGCGTCGAAGAAGGTGTAAGAGCACTTAATGAATTCGTACTAGCTATTTCTCAAAGAGATATCTTAAAAAGCACAAAACAAAATGATCGAAAAGCACTTTTTCAAATTTATCAAGCACTTGAAATTCTTGTTTATGAAAGAACATAGAAAGTTGCAAGTACCCAAAATGCATGGAAAGTGTTGGAGACAACCTATTCTGGTCATGATCAAGTGAATAAAGTTCGTCTACAATCTCTGCGATTGGAATTCGAGAAGTTGGAGATGTGTGACAATGAGAAAATGTCAGAATATTTTACCCGAGTGACTTCTGTGTCTAGTCAAATAGTTTTAAATGGCGAAGTCCTAGAAGCTCAATAGTTGTTGAGAAAATTCTACAAAGCATGCCAAGTAAGTTCGATCACGTTGTTGTGGCTATCGAGGAGTCACAAGATATTTTCTCAATGTCCATAGAAGGCTTACAAGGAATATTGGAGGCTCACGAAGTTAGGATTATTCAATGAAATCCTCAAAATAACTCTACACAAGATCAAGCTTTAAAATTCCGATTCTCTTCTATGGGAGGCCGTGAATTTTATCGTGGTCAAGGAAGAGGTCGTAATCAATGAAGTGGTAGATAATCCTATGATCAGCAAATGCAAGGGAAAAAAAATAATGAGTCTCAAAAGGAGGAGAGACAATCTTTCCACAATAATGAAAGAGGCAGAGACCGAGGTACTTATAAAGGTAGGAAACCCTATATTGAGTGTTATCAGTACCATAAACCAGGTCACTAAATATATAATTGTTGGGAAAAGTACCCGGAGAAAAAACACGAAACAGGGTTTCTACATCAAAATGAAGTTGAAACCTTTGAAACTTTATTGGTTACTTCTGATGGCAAAGTCCAAAATATTTGGTACTTGGATAGTGGCACAAGTCGGCATATGACTGGAAAAAAAGATTTGTTTTCAATACTTGAAGAAGTGAATCATGGTCAAGTAACGATTGGAGATGCCAAGTCATATAAAATCCAAGGTGATTGGAGATATATCTTTCAAGACGAAGACCGGCAAAATTGAGAAAATGTCAAAGGTGTACTATGTCCCCGGATTGCATAGTAATTTATTAAGCGTCAGCCATTTATTGAGGAAAGGCTTTGATATTCGCTTTGTTGGAGATATGTGTATCATGAAAAATAAAAATCATCATGTTGTAAATATTAGACTGTGATCGAACAATTTGTTCCCTATCAAACTTGATATCGTGAATGTCAATTGTTATCTCACTTCTGAAGAATAAGTTTCAAAGTTGTGGTGTGAAAGACTCGGGTACCTAAACTATCAAAGTTTAAAATAGTTGTCCAAAAGTTGCATGGTTCAAGGTCTGCCCAAAATCGATGTGATCGATGAAGTTTGTCAAGAATGTCAATTGGGAAAATAGCACCATGAATCTTTTCCATATAAATCAATGTGGCAGTCGCAATCAGCTTTGGAGATATTGCACACTTATCTTTGTGGTCCTATGCAAGTTCCATCACTTGGAGGAGTTAAATATTTCTTGTTGTTCATCGATGATTATATAAGAAAAAATTGGGTCTATCGTGAAAGAAAAATCTCAAGCTCTTTCATGTTTCCAAGATTCCAAGATCCAAGTTGAGAAATCATCATGCTTTCAAATAAAGAATTTGAGAGGTGATCGTGGAGGAGAATATGTATATTCTTTATTTGAAGATTTTTGCAAAAATCATGGGATCAGGCATGGATTGGCTATTCGTTGTACACCGTAACAAAATGTTATTGTGGAGCGCAAAAATCAAACAATAATAAATATGATTCGATGCATGTTGAGAAAGAAAAATGTACCGCTGGAGTTTTGGGCCGAAGCCGTGTCTTGTGCTATGTATTTGATAAATAGGTCACCAGCAAAGAATTTGGAGAGATCAACTCCAAATGAAGTTTGGTATAGTAAGAAAAAAAATGTTAGTCATCTAAGAACATTTGGGTGTCTTGCATACTCACATGTTCCAAATGCATTGAGATTGAAGCTTGATGAAAAATTGGAAAAATGCATTTTTATCGGTTATAGCCAGAAAACTAAAGCATTCGAGCTTTACAATTCGAGGTCAATGAAAGTCGTGATCAGCAGATATGTGCGCTATGACAAAAATGCGTGTTATGATTTTTCAGATTCTTTTGGGATATCAAATCAGTCGTTCTTGAAATTGAAGGCGATGAAGTTCAACCTATGCAATATGAAAATGATGAAGTTGCTGAGCCTTGTCAAAATTCCCTAGAGTCAATACCAAGGAAAACGAGAGGTTTAGAGGATATTTACAATGAAATTGAAGAGATGAATGTTGGTGATTATGTGTATTTTACATTTTTTGCGGGAGAAGATCCAGTTTCATATGAGAAGCCTCAAAAAGGGAAAAGTGGATAGAGGCTATGAATGAAGAAATATGGTCTATTGAGAAAAATGAAACATGGGAGCTTATGATTTTGCCTCCAAACAAAACACCAATTGGCGTGATATGGTTGTTCAAAACGAAGACCAACTTATATGTTCAATCAATAAATACAAAGTAAGATTGGTAGCGAAAGGCTACAAACAAAAAGAAGGTGAAGATTTCAATGAGGTATTTGCTCTTGTCTCTCGGTTTGATACCATTTGATTGATTATGTTGCTGCTCAAAATGGATGGATGTTATTTCAAATTGACGTCAAATCAGCTTTCTTGAATGGTTTTCTTCAAGAAGAAATATAAATTGATCAACCGTTGGGATTCATAACAGAAGGAGAAGAAGATAAATTCTACAAGCTCAAGAAGGCGTTGTACGGGTTGAAGCAATCCCCTCATGCACGGTATAGGTGTATGAATGAGTATCTCTTAAAATTTGGCTTTGAAAGATGTCCATACACGCACACACTTTACATAAAAAGAAATTTGAAAGGTGATTTCATGATGGTGAGTTTGTATTGATGATCTTATTTTTACTTGAGATGATTTGGAGATGGTGTTTGATTTCAAGAAATCGATGATGGGTGAATTCAAGATGACTGAGTTGGGAAAATTACATCATTTCTTGGAATCAATATTCAACAAATAGGTGAATGGATCTTTATCTCACAAGAGAAATATGCACATGAGATTTTGAAAAGATTTAAAATGGAGAACGTGAATCCTGTTGCAACCCATTACATTACTGGTTTAAAGATAAACAAACAATGTGAAGGAAGGCTTGTTGATACAACAATGTCTCGAATTCTTGTTGGTAACTTGATGTATCTTACCGTAACAAGGCCTGACATTATGTTCGCTGTAAGTTTGATTAGTAGGTTTATGGAGAAACCGTATTCAAATCACTGGGAGACAGCAAAAATAATTATTCGTTATGTTAAAGGTACTATTGATTATGGTATTTTTTATGATGCGCGTGTACTTGTGAAACTCATTGGTTATACTGATAATGGCTTTGGAGGAAGTATTGATTTTCTACAAGTACTTCCGGTTACGTGTTTAATTTGAAAAGTGGAGCAATCTCATGGTCATCAAAGAAGCAACCTATCATGGCACTCTCTACTAATGAAGCGGAATATATCGTAGCATCATTGACTGGATGTCAAATTTTGTGGCTAAGAGGAATTTTGCAAAATCTTAAGTTCAAGCAACAAGATCCAACTATTCTATTCTGTGACAACAGTTCAGCCATTTCTGTTTCAAGAGATTCTGTGTCGCATATGGAAAAACGAAACTTATACGGTTGAGATTTCACTTTTTGAGAGAGCTTGTAAATGAAGGAGAATTAAATCTCAATTATTGCCGAAATGACGAACAATTGGCCGATATTTTTACAAAACCACTTGGAAGACATGTTTTCTCGAAAAATATATGAAACTTTGAGAGTACGAAACGAATTTGGTTTACGGGAGACAATGTTGGTGTAAACCAAATTAATTAAATTAATATAGTAAAGTCATGTCATTTAGTTGAAAATTCATGTATTTTAGTTCAAGAGTTATGTCTTATAGTTTAAGAGTCATGTCTTCTCATATTCCTATCGACTAATATAAATAGAAATATATAATGTAATAAAAAATACCATCAATCTTTTTGCTTACCATTATATTTACTTCAAATGGCACATTCTAATTATTAGGACTACTCATTCATGAACATGGTTGATTAATTTCTTAAAAATATCGATTATGTATCATAAAAATATATATTCAGTGAAAAATGTGATTAGCAAATGCAACAGGGTCATGGCTTTCTTCCTCCTCATCCTCCTCCTCGTTTATGGCCTGACCCGATAGATGTGGCATGGGCTCAAAACTGTTGGAAAGTGTAGTTTCTCCAAGGTTGGGCCCGAAACTGTGCATGCTGATGTGATTGATAGAAGCCGACGACGTGTCTGAGTAAGCCGGCTGCAGCACCGCCGCGATGTGGTGGTGGTGGTGCTGCAGTGGGGATGAGCTCTGAAGTGTGCTTGCCATAACAAATCTGCTGTTTAGTAGCTGAGTTTGGACCACTGATAGCTCTGCTTGAAGTGATGTCACCTAGAATTAATGTAATTTTCTTTTAGTTAATTAAGTAATTAATAAATTAATATCTCATTATGTGGAAATTAGGCAATCAAAGACTTCTACTATTTCATCTTATATTCATCCACTCTTGTCATGTATTGTTTTAATGGAATAAAGAGTATATTAGTGGGTAATTATTAGAGAGTGATAAGAATATATGACACGTATTTTGTGTAACCATCCGGCTGGAGTCAACCCGAATTATAATATGTGGCAACCATTCATAATTATTTTTAATAATTAATCATCTCGAATATTAAAACCAAGTGCATCTAGATAGTTACCAGCTAGCTAATTAACTGCAAGGTTAAGCATTGGAACTATGATTTTATTATCAGTATTTATTAATACCATCCGATTCTTGATGAGTTTCCTTCTTTCCTCCTTTATTTGGGGCTTCAGAATTATGAAGAGATTGCTCAGTAAATAAAGAAAAAAAAAAGGAATAAAATGAATAGCTAGTATAGTTATATAGTGTATGTGTACGTGTGCTGCGATCAAATTCTTATTTGGAGGGATCATAAAAGAAATTGTAATCAAAATATATATTACCAAATCTCTTAGTATATTAATTTGCAAAGTCATAAAATAAGTTTTTTTTTTTTCATTCAATTTATTACTCACCAATCATAATATATATAAATAAATCTATTAATTCCCAAATCTTGCAAATTAAACTTAAATTTACTCAAGTTGCCGTTGTGAAAAGCGCTAGACACGAGATAGTACATGGGCGGGTCTTTAGCAGGTTAGGTGGGCCTAAAGGGGAAAATCAGCAAGCCATCGAAATGTTACGACTTAAGATCAAGATCCGTGCGGCCTTAGCTCCGCCCGTGCGGTAGCTAAGTCACCCTGTCCCGACAAGAAAATTAAGAAGGATGGTGTTGTGGGCGAGGAAAAGGATTGTGGAAATAACACTCAAACTTTTACCCAATTTCAAGCAATAAGTTCCTTCAAACCAAGTGTTATTTCCACAATCCTTTTCCTCACCCACAACACCATCCTTCTTAATTTTCTTGTCAGGATAGGCTGACTTAGCTACCGCACGGGAAGGAGGTAAGGCCGGATCTTTAGAGCAGAAATCTAAGTCCCGTGACAAGTGCAGAGTATTTTTCCTCGCCCACAATACCATCCTTCTTAATTTTTTATTGGGACGGGCTGGCTTAGCTACCGCACGGGGCGAAAAGGAGCTAAGGCCGCATGGATCTAAGTCCGTGATATAACGGTCGCCTAGTGCCCATACGAGGATTAATTTTTACAACATTTGATTAAAACTCTAATTTATTCTTTCCTCAGAAAAATGACACAACCTATGCATAACAATCCAAGTGTACATAGATTAACTAAAAGAAAATCTAATTTGTCAAAATTCCAAAATTGACCTGCTGCTGCAAAGCAATAATCGTAGACACGCAACCGTAGATCGGATCGGAGAGCCTGGCCTGAGCCTCATACGATATCGTGACCACCGCTTCGTGCCTCCGATTAGCCGGAATGTGCAATAAAAGCTTCGACACGTTGCTCGCCCCAAACACCTTGTGCACTGCCGCGAACCGGGCCGCACCCTGGTCCGAGCCGAAATGAGGGGCAAATATGCACCCACTAATGCACTTTCTCCTCAAGAATTTGCATGCGCCGCACGGTGCATTGGCCGGGGGCGCCCCATCGGCCGCCTCGACTTGACCGGGGGCGGTCCGCTTCCCCGGCCCCCTTCGGCGGATCTCAGACGTGCCATCGCCTTTTGACACATCCATGCAGAGAGGAAGATATAAATGTGGTGACTAGCAATAGTGTTTTTAATATAATATATATATATATATATATATATTGGGGGTAAGTATATAAAATATAAAGATATGAATGTTGTTAATGCTGCTGTTTGTTGGGAAAGCACAAGAATTGTGGTGCCCGTGGCGTGTGGGATGCATGGTGGGAAAAAGACGTATTTAGTTGCATGTCATATCATGCGAGAGGCATGCATATATGCATTGAATTAGGCAGGACTCCTTTGTACAGAATAACAAGTAGCGGGTCAATCTTCATCAATTTGATCGAGAATGGGTTTAGTGTGTACAAAATACACACACTAATTGAATGTGACAATCTACACTAATTCATGTTATAAGCAAGCAATTTTACAACAATGTTGTTAATTGTGGGATTGTAATTATTCGGAATCTCCGGCACCTCCTTTGTTTCCCGGCGGGGACTGATATAAAATAATTCACTGCATCCCAAAGAAATCCTGCACACAACCTGTTCGATGAAATGCCACAAAGGGAATTCCCATTGAG
>BMAC01000037.1:959652-985409 GCA_014905375.1 Phtheirospermum japonicum
ATTATTATCATGGGCGGGTGGATCGGAGTAGAGTGGGTATGGGTCGATCAGAAGGGTCTGGTAAAAAGTGGTCTCATTATTTGAGACCGGTCTCACCCAAGTATTTGCCTTTTTTTTATATTTCAACTCTTGTTACAACTTTAGAGTATTTTACAATAGTTGAATATTTATTTTATTGTAAAATTTAAAATTCTTTATTTTTAATATAGAAGTCATTAAATCATGTTTGAAAAGATAATGGTAATGTATTATTATATTGTATTTAATATGAAATTATATTTGAAAAGTGAATGATTCCGTAATATCATGCGGATTGACACCCCAAAAATTTTGAAAACACCCCATAAACTACCAAAATTAACCCTCAACCCTAATCTCTGTCAGTAATGGCCGCCGCTCTGTGACCCCTTCTTCTTCCCCTCCGGCCACCACTCAGTGCCCAAACCTTCCCAGTCATCGCTCACTTGCAATGGCTCATATCCGATGATGGGTGGTGAAAGGCAACGAGAAAAAAAGAAGCAAAAATGAGGGTGTTCGAATTTGGTTTTTGAACATGCCTTATGTGCTTGAATTTTGTGATCGAATGAATCAATAATGCTAAGAAAAATAGAACAATTTTCTTCCAAACTTAGGGGTGTTTGAATCAATTTCTCGAATATGTATTTGTGTTCAAAGATCTGGCCTGAATGCCAATTTTTTGTGAATCTTGGTTCGATGGTGGAGAAGTGCGACGGCAGCAGTGGAGGCGGCAGTAGGGAGAATGTGGAGGGTGGTGAAGATGATGAATTGTTTGTGGAGTGTATTTAGAGTTTAGGAGTAATTTAGGCATTTTTATAATTTTATTAGGATGATTTCATAAAAAAATTAGGGTGCCAGTATACATGTATATTTTATATTATATTTAGTAGTATTTAACTTTAAATGTGATGATAATAGGATTAAAAAAAATGAGTATGTGAATATGATAGTATAGAATAGAAGTTAGGTTCAAGAAGTTATTGGTTATTTAACTTTTTTTTAAATAAGTTGCGGCGCTTTTATTAAAAAAATGAGAAAAGTGTCTGAATACATAGTAAACAATGAAAAAGAGACGAAAATAGAGAAACTAGCGCTTCATAAGAAATCCCCGCTTAAGAGAACTCTTTGAGACTTTGTGTAAAGGAGGAGAAACTTCGTCTTCAGCCATATCCACCCAAGATTATTCAGAAGCGATATCCATAAGGTGAAGAGCAGGATATGATTTTGGATCGTTGACAATGAAAGGAGTAGAAGACTCATATTGTAATTTTTTAATTATATCAATTAATTCCCGATTAGTGACAGATTTACGGAAAATAGGAATGCGGTGTTGGCTGCCAATATACGACTCGTCCACTATAATACCTTCTTCACGTGCAAGACAGGCTGTTGTAAAATATATAGTGTACTTATTGGTTATTTAACTTTGTCGAATATCTATGCTATTATAAAAGGAACAATAATTTTGTAAAAAGTCGAACAAAAATATTCTGATATTTTATATTATTTAATGTTAAATTATAATTACACATGACTTATAATAGAAAAGGAATGCAGATAACCTAATAAGAAAAATCTAATTAGAATTGGAAAACAAAATATACTCCCTCTAATTCTTATTAAGTGACGTTCTGCCTATATTTCACCTTTTTTGTCTATTTTATCGTTACCACAATTCTAATAAATCTTTTATTTTTAAACTTATCAATAATATTTATGAAATATAAGTACTTAATAAAACATAATTAGGAGAGAGTGAGAGAGAGATAAACAAGAGACTATTTTTTCTGGAAAAGATAATTATACATATTTAAGAGATTCATTGTTATGAAACGGATGGAGTAGTATATACTTAGTCAGATTATATACTTTTTAATTCTATGATTATACATAATTATACTATTTTATCCTTATGGGGTTTTTTTTGGAAAATATAAATTAGTCAAATTATATACTTTTTAATTCTTTCATCTCAAATCAAAACGTCACTTATTAAGAAACGGATGGAGTAGTATATTAGAGAGCGACCTGATAACTTCAGGTCGCATGAGTGTCGACCATACAGGTCATAAGAGAGGTCGCCAGAAGGTCGCACAAAAAGCTAGTAACAGGTCTCATGAGAGGTCGACGTATACTACGTCAAATGATGTCAGCCCTAGTCTAGTACATCCAGCCTAATACAGCTGTCAGATTATACTGTAGCATTCCTGTCTACATATTCTAGGTAGTCGTTGTCAGACTGTACTGTAGCATTTCTAGCCACATATTCTAGGGTAACATTTAGTCAGGTACATTGCTGAATATAATTATATCATTCTCTGTTGTAATAAATGAAAAATGATTGAATATTTATACTGAAAAGTTAATACAGAATGAGCTTGACTCTGACTATCTCTTCCCTCTTTATCCTTCTCTTCCATTCTCTTTTATCATGGTGGATAACACATCTCCCTCACATGAGGCTCAGTCGAGCTCTCATCCGGTAATTCTGAATAATACCCTATCTTCACAAATTTCAAACTCAGCTATTCAGCTACAGAATTAGCTTGTTTCAATCAGTTTAAATGATTTTAGAAAATGCAAATCTATACAGCGGTCATAGGATACGGCCTTGAAGGCTACCTTACTGGAGAAATCAGACCCCCACCTCAGATCGCAGAAGGTTCTGTAAACCCTGAGTTCCTATTCTGGGTTAGGTAAGATCAGCTATTAATATTTTGGCTTCTCTCTTCTCTCTCTGAAAATCTACTTACCATGATGGTTGGCTTTGCATCCTCAAGAGAGATATGAAAAACTCTTGAAGCTAATTTCTCCAGACAAACTGCAGCCAGAAAAATATTTTACAAGATGCAGCTCTTCTCTACGAAGAAAGGGACAGCATTAGGAATTATGTCAACAAAGTAAAAAACTTGCTGCGACATGATAGCTTCTGCTGGCCAACCAATTTCTGAAGAAGACTAAGCAATGCATGTTCTTACTGGGCTAGGAGGAGATTTTGACCCAGTGGTTGTAGCAGCTACAGGTAGGAGTGACTTAATCACTCTCAGAGACATCCTACCTATGTTACTGAACTATGAAACCAGACTAAAAGTTGAAATTTCCTCAAATTTCATCAATACAGAAGGATCAAGTCCTACTATCAATTTTACTACTCAGTTCTCTAGAGAAGAGAAAACTGGACTGCTACAGGAGCTAATAGAGGAAGAGGTCGGCACTTTGGAAGAGGTGGCAGAGAAAGAAACAATAGCTACAGAGGGAGAGGTGTAAGAGGCTGACAAGTGCTATTACATATTTGATGCTTCTTGCACTGCACCATCCAAAAGTAATGCTCAGAATGGCTCAAACACCTGTACGAGCTCCTACTCAGCCTATCTAGTCACTTAGTCCATTGATCTCTCTGGTGTCACTAATGTCTGATTCAGCTTGTGATGCAAGTTGGTATGCAGATTCAGGAGTCTCAAATCATGTCACTAATGACCTAGTCAATCTCAATATTGCTTCAGAATTCCTAGGCAACAACAAGGTTCAAGTAGGAAATGGATCAGGTTTGTGTATTTCTCATATTGGTAATTCTCAGTTCAAATCTATTAGTGTTTCTCAACTTGTTCAAGATAAATTTGTGTACTTTGAACTTCATCCTACCTCTTGCTGTGTTAAGGATCAGGTTACACATCAAACTCTTCTCAGAGGCTCTCCTAAGAATGACCTTTACAAATTTGGCATACAGCCCGCCAACATCTCCACTGTCGATCCCTATCATGCACCTGTTTCTCTCAGAAGTCAAGCCCCTTGTACCTTCATCACCAATCTCGAAAATAAAAATAAGGAAGCAGATTTATAGTTATAGAATCTTATACTAGGACATCCTGCCAATAGTGTACTACATAGAGTTCTCAAAAACTGTAATCTCCCCATTTCAAATAATAAATTCACTTTTTCTACATGTTGTGCTTGTCTTCAGGGTAAAAGCCATAAGCTACCCTTTTCTCTCTCAAAAACTGAATATACAAAAATCCTTTGATCTCATACATACAAGTGTTTAGGGTCCTGCTCTTATAAAATCTTCGAATGGATTCTCTTATTATGTTTCCTTTATTGATCATTATACTAGGTATACCTAAGTCTATCTGGTAAAACAAAATCAGATGTGATCAATGCCTTCACTCACTTACAGAATCTCATCCTTACTCAATTCTAATCTAAAATCAAGTCGGTACAAAGTGATGGAGGGGGGGAATTCATATCTCACAAACCTGTTTCACGCTTATAGGATACATCATAAACCTCTTGCCCTTACACTCCTGAACAAAATAGTCTTACAGAAAAAAAAAAAAAAAACACAGATACATTGTTGAAAAAGGACTATCCCTTCTCTCTCACTCTCATTTACCTATCAAATATTGGGATGATGCCTTTACCACTGCTTCTACCTCATCAATGGACTAACCTAAAAAACACTCAATACAAAAGCCCTCATCAACTCTTGCTAAACCAAAATCCCAGGTGCACTCATCTTAAACAACCTGGGTGCCTCTGTTACCCTCATCTTAGACCACTTAATAAGCACAAACTCCAATTCAGGGCTCAACCTAGTACTTACGTTGGTTACAATGAACACTATAAGGGATTCAAAGTCTTAATACCAAATGGAAAGATTATAATCACCAGAAATGTGATCTTTGATGAGTTCAAATTTCCCTTTTCCAAGAATCCGGATCTCACTCTTGCTCAAATAATCAATCATATATACTTGGCCCACCTCCTCTTATAACAGTTCCCCAAGCTACTACAACCCATGCGACCTCACCATAGTCATCAGCGACCTCACCACAATCACATGTGACCTCACCACAGTCGCCAGCGACCTCACCACAACCACTTGAGACCTCACCACAACCTCATATTTCACATAATTCCAGCTCTATACATCAACCAATCTTACTACCTTCCAGTCAATCCAGTCCCTATACTATTCCTCTCACTGTTAAATTATCACTTATGAGTGCTACCCATACTTCTTCCTTTCCTTCTAGTACAGGTACTAACCCTTTTGCAGGTAAACACCACATGAGAACGAGAGCTAAATTAGGAGTTCATAAGCCCAAGGTGCTCAATACACAGCTCCTTGATTTAAAAGAGCCTTCCTCCTATATTGAAGCCTTAACTCATCGCAGATAGAAAGCGGCTATGTGTGAAGAGTATGCAGCTCTCATTAAGAATCAGACTTGGTCTCTCTCTGAGATACCTCCAGGCAAGTCCTTGATTGGTCGCAAGTGGGTGCTCAAACTAAAAACCCACACTGATGGAACAGTAGCTCGGTTTAAGGCCAGATTAGTAGCCACAGGCTACAATCGAATGCAAGGTTTTGATTTTCAAGCATTGTATTGTCGTTGATGCACCTATCCGTAATTATTCATCAATGGCTTCATCGATCATATCATATGCAAGCATTCGGACAACAATATTATTTTTTGAAGTGTTGACAAGCCAAGATGACCAAATGCGTCCTTACTTTGTATAAAGTATGGGACATTTGTTTTTAGCTTCTCAACTATCCTAAAAAAATAATGATTTGATCATTCGAAATCGCCTTCGAAAATCTCAATCGATAAAACGGGTTTTTCGGCATAATAATATTTGAATAATCTTTCCGCCCTACTACACGCTTCCGATCCTTTTACGTCCTTGTATAGAGAACTTGACCCTCCCTCTCCACGAAGCACCATTGCTCTTTATAATCATTTTTCATTGGGGGTGGATCGTAAAATAGTATGTGATCGACAAACGAGTCATATACGAAATTAAGTGGTTGTTCAAGACTGGAAGAAGATGAACTTGTACTCGAATTATCCATGAGAAAATGAGAGAGAAATGAAAAAGGATTGGAATTAGAAAGAAAAAGAAAGTGTGACTTTTGGAATTTGATTGCAAAAGAAAGTTGAGAACTTGTGAATGAATTGATAAGAGAGTGGTGTTAATTTATAAGAGCTTGAGGAAAATTTGAAAAACTAGCCGTTAGTACTTATTTACAATATTTTTATTCAAAATCAGATTATTTCTTTTTTCAATCTTTTTGATTATTTTTATTATTATTTTGAATATATTTAAATATATTATATTTTTTACAGTCAAAAAAAGTATATTTAACTTCTTTTTTTATTATGTTTTTTCATATTTTTTGATAATTTGTTTATTTTTTAATTATTTTAATTATTTTTATTATTTTATGAATTTAATTAGATATGTGATTATATTTTTTAATCAAGAAAAATTATATTTAAATTTTTTTATAAAAAAAAAAATTCCTTCATATATATATATATAAGATATATTTCTCAAAAGAAAAAAAAATTGGGATTAAATGTGGATCGTTGGATCTCCAATAGTCATTTAATCCAACCACACAATACATTTTTTCTTTCTTTTGTCTAATAATATTTTTCAATTTTTTTTTTTATTTTTTTTGGAATTGGAAAAAAGAATTTAAAATTGGGTGGGTCATTGGATCTCAACAAGCCTTTAATCCCATCCGTAGATTTTAAATAGAAAAGAAAATCTAGTTCAACGTGGGCAATATTTGCCCGCGAGGTCCACCAATTGAGCGTGGGCCCCACACTTGGCCACAACTTTGGATGCGCGTCCTCGCTGCCAAGCGTGTATGACCGCGGCAAAATATCGATCACTGTACTTGTTCTTAAATGCACAAAAGTCAACAGAATGTATAGTAAATCTTTTGATCTACAATGTCCCAACAAAAAAACAAAACCTGAAGTTAATTAATTATGGAGTTGGATCTGCGGTTTGAGGTACTATTTTTCAAAATGTTTCCATATAAGAGAGATTTGAAATGCTCCAAAATGAGACACTAAAAATGTTTCCAAATTCAAATCCTTTGGCTTTCGAATCCCTCAATCCAAACACGACCTCAAATAACCTCAATGGATTTGTTATTTATGAGTTTGAAGTCCACAATTAATAACTTCAAAAGTACAAATAGATTCCAACATAATTCTAGCCGGAGCCAAGTTCTTATAAATGAATAAATTACAGCGTGTATCAATATTACTAGCAACTAAATTCACAAATAACAAAAAAAAAAAAAAAGAAAAAGAAAAAAGGTCTGCCAACCATGTGATAAGATTAGTATTTGGAACTATTTTTGAAGTCACTTGGGTCGGGTGGACTGAAATCCATGTTAGATCGAATGATGAAAAATCCACAGGCAAAACAAACAAACAAACAAACAAACTGAAACAAGCACAAATACAGAGGGAAGCCATACATAATAATACAACAAACTCTTGGTTGTTAATTGCCCTATCTTTCATATTTAAAAGTCCACAACTATAATAAAGATGACATGAAATTTGAAGTTCATATCTTTCCCTTCCTATTACATTTAAAAACGAACGCGGTCATACCAAAGTCGAGCCGCGTGTCCCTGCTTTGGATCATTAGTACAATCCCTGGCACATCGAAAGTGGATCCAAAACTCACAGTCGGAACAGTAAAAAGCCATGTCGTCCACAAAGCCCGGGATGATATCCTTGCAATAACCGCACCTCTGGTTGCTCTCCATAAGCATCCGAGTTAAGGTCACGGGATGACGAGGGTGGCACGGAACATCGAGAGTGCCTCCAAACTTGACCTTGGACAGGAGCCCGACCGATGGTATGCATTTGATGTGAAAGGAATGGTCACAGTCGGCGCAGTGATAGAACCAATATCGCTGGTCGATGTCCTGTTCGCAGAACTCACAAAAGCAGCATTCTTTCTCGACCCAGCAGTCGGTATTATTAGTGAATATGAGCTCTAGAGGGTGCTTGTCGAATTTATGCCTCACCTTCTGCGGTAGGAGAGCGCACCCACAATGTATCACGAAATCACAGGTGACGCATCTATAGAGTGCACGAACATGGGACTCGTCAGGGCAACAACTAAACGGTATTATGGTGCTCCACACCGGTGGATCGGTTAGGAAAAGCACGTGTTGTCCGCGGTGGGATGCGTGTGTTGCAGTCTTTGGTGCCAATGCGCACTCCACATCACAAAAAGAAGAATCATCGGTGTCGTCTTCATGAATGGAATAGGCAAACCCATTGCAAGGACGGCAGCACAAAAAACAGAAGAAAACAGAATAGAAGTAATATTTGGTGGTGTCCGGCCGAAGGAGTAATTGTGCCGAGATAACTTCAAAATTGATTTTGTGAGGGAGATTTGCACAGAAATGATGGAGAAGGAAATTGCAGTTGGGTTGAAGGCGGCATCCCCAAAATGGAATATTAATAATGGGCTGTGTGCATCCATTACACACGCCCAATTCTTGTGTACTAATGCTACTTTGATGATCATCATCATGTACTTTACTAGCAGTACCTAAAATGGCGGAGGAGGAGGAGGAGGAGGGGTGGTTTTTATGAAATAAGATGAGAGGATGATGGTTACTGCTACTGCTACTGCTACTAGTGCTAGTGTGATATTTCTCAACTTGGGACTTGGACTTGTCGGTGTCGGTGTCGTCCTCTCTTTCCAGCCAACTTGGGAATCTATCCCACCCACTCGCCAGATGGATCATTTCTTGTCCTGAATAATAATAACAGATTATTAACTAACTAATATGTATGCATGTAAAAGAGCAAAAGAAAATAGCTAGTATGATTTTGACAGTAATTACCCGATGTAAGAATCTCCATATTCGATGATACACAATTCAGATGAACTGCAATGGAACACTTGCCGCAGAAATAGACCCCCTTGCCTGAAAAGGTATTCTTACAAATTTCACACTCTACATAATGATGAAATTGATGTAAATCCGAAAGAGCGTACGTGAGCATAAAAGGGTGATGATGGGAAGCATGCTTGACATTGCTGGGCAACAGGGCACAGTCTTTATTGATCCAGAAATTACACTCTTGGCACGAGAAGAAGAAGCCCTCGTGTTTTTCTCCGCAAGCATCACAATGACAGGAATTTTCATTACAAATGGCTACCAATGGGTGTTGAAGGTGGCTTTTGTGTTTGGTTTTGATCACCACCGGTGTGGCGCACAGAGGGTGGAGATTTATATCGAAAGCATCGTTAGTGTAGGTGAAGTTCTGCAGGCACGATTTACGGCATTTGCTGCAGTTGGGATTGCGATAACGGGACGACTTTAATTTGAGGTGTATTTTACTTGTATACTTCAATTCTCGGGGGAGTTGCGCGCACGCCTTGTGAAGGATGAAATCGCAACTGGCCTCGGTGCAAGTGTAGGATGGGCTGGATAGAATCGGCAGCCCACATATGCTGCACAAGTATGGCTTATAATCCAGCTCCGCCTTTTCATCTTCGCGGAACGTCAGTGGATGCTCATCATGACCAAAATGCCTAATAATCTCCATCTGCATGTTAATTAGAAATATATATGTGTGTGTGTGTGTGTGTTTGACGAAAATGCTGTGTGAAATGGATATACAGCATGCATATATATATATATATATGCAACTGCGTATACTTAACTTACTGTGTCAGCAAAGAATAACTTTGATTTTGGTGGTTTGGAATCTAAGAAAGCTTGTGAATAGCTTGTTGTTCAAGTATTGAATATATATATATATATATATATATATATATATATATATATATGTATGTATGTATAATATCATGGGTTTATCTCAGGAAAATAATATCTGTCATTTTTTTCTGGTAATCTGTGAATTGGAGAAAAATATTTATTATGATTTTTAGACTATGTTACCCTGCATCTTAATATGGATTCATCTATTGAAATTATCTTTCTTATGTAAAAAATTCTAATAAGTAAAATTACTAAACACTATGTTTTCACTTTTTTAGTAGTCATCTAATCAAACTTCTATGGGAGACCACAAATAAAAGAGCATCCAAGGTGTGGACAAAAATTGAAAAAGGGCAAGTAGAGTATTTAGCTATTTTAGGGAAAAAAAAAATATTTATATTTATATTTATATTTAAAATATATTATTCATAAGAAAATTATATTTAATCAAAAAGTTTCAACCGTACATCTCCACGTGATAGCCTATGGGGAAATAAAAGTGAACAACGCCCCCCACCCCCACCCGCCCCCGACAACTGGTGCATTTTAAAATTTTAATAAATTGAAAATATATTATTTAAAAAAAAGATGGAATTGTCAAGCCAAACTAGTTTAATCAAAAAGATGCGACAAAACAAAAGTGATTTATTGACACGATATAAGAGGCTGACATCTCCTTCGAAGTTATAAATGGCATAGTGACCAACGGCGGTGCACCCACCCAACTAAACAATTGTTTCTCATCAGTTTCCTCATCCAAATAATTGGCCCAATACTTACGACACGAATGATGAATAATAATACATCATGCACATAAGTCCACAATTTAACTTGCATATAACACATCGTTATACATTCTCTTTATGACAATGTCCAATGTGAAAAACTTCGGCATGCCACATAACCTAATGCTACTGAGAAATTGGTTTGTGTTCAAATTGCAATAATTGAAAAGGTCATCATTAAATTGCAAAAATAAAAAAATGGCGTGCATTTATTTTGCAAAATAACTCTAACCAATATAGCATCCTAGAAGTGAAAGATAATGAAGATTACTTAACAAAAACCGAGACTTGAGATTTTCAACTCGATGTGGTTTTAAATATCAAAATTTGAGCGTTTTCCCTCTTTTGCCAGCGAAAGACCCAAGACTGAGTTTCCCTTTTGACTAGATCGAAAACTTGTGTCGAATGTTTTTATCACCCTGACAACACCACATACATAAAATGTGCTACCAAATTGGTGCAAAGAAAACATAGGTGGTCCCCACTTTAGAATCGAGTCTATTCAGGCTTCCTTTCCGCATATGGAAATCAGTTTAAGCAAGCCACAATTTCTCTCCTCGATTGTTGACCGATTCACGAAATTCAGTATCGTTAGCATCTCCGATCACTGTTAAGCCATCCAGAAAACCAAGTTTAGTTCTGTTCTTGCTAACAAGTAAACGGGAACATAAATAATCAAACAAACTGCACAGAGCTCATACCTTTGTTTCAATAAAGCAAGTAGTTCCACCGGTCAATCTCATCATATAAAACACGGGTCTTTATATATATTTGTTATCCAACTTTGGCTTCTCCATTTACAACCGCACTTTCATTCTCTCTACTGTTTTTCTTGGGCCTAATTTTGTCAGTATCAGACGAGTCCCTTACATATCTTTTAACAAACTTGTCCTCGACGACGGGCTTAGTTTCAGATGGAGCTGTACTTTCTTTGGTAAGGTTACCGCTACGTGGCTTTGTGCTAGGCTTCTCTTGACTAGTCTCGGGAAGTAATGCACGGCGGCTCAACCGAAGTTGCCCTTTCTCATTTATCTGTAACAAATTCCCATACGTTACAGCAGTAATAACTGTTAGAAAATAAATAGACAAAAACGGTTTCGCCATATTGATATTTATTCAACAGTTCGTTAACATAATTCACCGGAGACTTCTCAAAAGTCTATCTAAATCAAAAGCATATGCTATTATATCATCATCCGATGTAATGTAACAAATAGTAATATTTTAAGAAAATAATTATACAACAAAACTCATTGGAAGAGGAATGTGTAACAGGAAAAGCAGGGGATGATCCTAACCTCAATGAGCTTGACATCAACACGGTCTCCAACCTTGAAAGCCTGTGCAATATAAAGTACAGGAAACTGTTACCAGGTCATGACCATTTTGAACTGGGTAAAGCATAACAATACAGCATACTTACATCTTCGGCCTTGGCCAACCAACTTCCACTCAGCTCGCTAATATGGCATAGTCCCTGAAGCAGAGAACGGAATAATCCCATCACTATCATATATAGCTAATAAACATTGCCAATAACAAAGAACTAGTACTAAAGTGTTTCAGAAGAGCTTAAATATAAATTAATATTGTACTGCATGCAGCACAAATACTATAGCAGGTTTTTGGAACTACCTCTCGGCCAGGTGAAATTTCAACAAAAGCACCATATGGAGCTATTGATTTGATCTCGCAGTTCCTGATGGAGAAAACAACAGAGTTAAATAGAATTAAAAGAATAAACTGTGCTATCGAATTGGGCATAGAAGCTATCAGCTTCTCTAATTCACAACTAAGACAGCGTTATTGCTAGAAATTACTTGTGTGGGTCAAGAAAAGTTTTAAGGTAAAACAGAGACCTGAAAATGTCACCAACACTAGGAACCATTGTCAGGTTGGTGATGATGGCTTTAGACTTCTCCAAGCTAGACAAATCTTTAGCTGTTATTTTGACCTGTAACAACCACATTACACCACATCATTGCAGAGAAATTGGAATTAACAAATAACCACTGGGATTAGAAGATATCTTGTTCACTTACAATGCCATCATCTTGTGTCTCAATAGAATCAACCCCAGTTTCTTCAATAATGCTCTTCACTTTTTTTCCACCTGGACCTATAATCAAGTTAACTTTATCTGCTTTCACCTGCGTTATTAGAAAAGCGATTGTTGAAAACCTCATTCATCGATCTCCATACCATCAAATAATCGGATATCCAGAACTGACAAACCTTCATAACATGAATAATCGGAGCATAATTTGAGAGTCTCTTCGACGGAGGAGGAAAACATTTGGACATCTCAGCTGAAAGAGCAACAAAACAGAATGAGCACTAGAGATTCTTGGGAAAAGATAATAGAAATGAAGTTCTGGAGACAGCAAAATAGATTTCATGCAAGCTGTTGACATAATAGAAAGTTTACACTAGACAGCATCCAACATGCTTTCAAATCAAATGACCTGCAAATACTCTACTATGTTGAGTTCATATGTGAAACCTGATTTGTATAATCAAGAGCCTAGAGTTGTCAGTGAAGTTGGCTGTTTACGCATAGTAATCAAAACTGAAGCTGAAAGTATAACCCACACATTTAAATATTCCAAACAGTAACATTACAGAACATAAAGATTGATTAATATACCAACATTAAAGCAGTTAAGACATAACCACTCTCCAAGTAACAGAATAACAGGCTACAGGGGCCACTTCTGAACATACTAAATGAAGTATTTATGGATAATATTTTTCAATCAGTTGCAGATGACACCGATATTAAAGTTAATTGTTTATCATCCTCCAGAACCCAATAACTGTAGCATAGCAAGAATACAAATTACAAGCATTAACTCATTCACGATGTGATAGTGATACAGTACAGCTAATAGCAGATTCTTAGGAGCAAATCAGCATGCTTATGATAGGAGAGTCAACCAAATCTCGTGTCATGGGATTGATAGTGTGGATAATAAGATAACTAAGATTCTTCTTCCTTTTTTAACACAGAAGTATAATTTGTATCATTTTTAAATCAATGAGATTGTTCCACATCTTCCACACACGAGTATCTAAGAAATGTACGGCTTTATAAACAACACCACATGATCGAGCTGACATATCAAGCTCTCAGAAACTAGAACATGAAATCCTGTTGCATGAAGGAACAAATATAGCAAAGAAAACAAGGCTTGGTATACAAGATGTCTCGTGGAAATTACTTGCTTTCTATGAATTTTACCCAGAAAATTGTTCTTAGAGATTATGCTCATCTCATTGATTTTCTGAATTGAAATGTGATATATCCATTTGGCTTTTCTTCATCAGTTATAAACTTATAAGTGATAACCAGATTAAAACCCTAATTATCCATAGTTGATAATGAGGCTAAAAATAACTTACCAAGAATATGCTTTCGACCCTCTCTTGCTTGCAGGAGAGCTTGCCGCATCACAGGTAAAGTAATTCCTCCAACCTGCCATCACAGAGTTATGGTGAACCATTATTGCCCCCAGCTTTATGACTGATCACTAAAATACAAATATCAAATAATTGCAAAACTAATCGCATCAAGGCATAATGAAAATTAACTGGAACAAAACTATTACTAAGAAAACAATGATAAACAACCTTTATGTCCATCTGAAATGCAGTTACACCATCATCATTTCCAGCAACCTGAAGTATAAACAGCTCATTTAACACCATGGTCT
The DNA here is from genome assembly GCA_014905375.1 of Phtheirospermum japonicum. Classification (NCBI taxonomy): domain Eukaryota; kingdom Viridiplantae; phylum Streptophyta; class Magnoliopsida; order Lamiales; family Orobanchaceae; genus Phtheirospermum; species Phtheirospermum japonicum. The sequence continues at coordinate 973,728 of BMAC01000037.1, forward strand.
TAACACTTTTTTCAACTAATACATGAGTGGCACTGCTTCGATATTTTTCTTTCCAATTGACCAGAAATATGAAGGAAAACATTGAGCTTGTCTTTCTTAATTAACCAATTAATTCAAGTCTAATGGAATGAGTTATAAAATAAATCCCTTGACATAGAAGATTCCTAGACCTTGAAATCCATATCGCCTGATGCATCTTCGCCACCTGTTATATCAGAGAGAATAAGTGGAGTGCCATCTCCTCCAAACTCCTTAGTGTCCAAAACCATTCCCATCGCTATTCCAGCAATCGAAGACTTCACTGGAACACCAGCATCTTGTAATGCTAAGCAACCTCCACAAACTGAAGCCATACTGTCACAAGCAAAGAAATAGATATAAAAACGCCATCTTTTGTCACTCATGTGTTAGAAAGGTAACAAAATATATCATCAAAGCTTAATTGATTTCCCCCCATTTTTATCCCTCATAGGTATCACATGAGCTCAGCTAAAGTGGTATCAATTTCCCCTCTTTGGGTTGAGGTCAGTGATCAAATCCCCTCGTGTGCGTGTGTGGGTGTGTGAGTGTGTTATTTGTAGGTCAATTTTAAAAATAAATAAATAAAAATCCCTGATAGGTGTATAGATGGATGGTGTACTTATTGTTAATGACTTGTGGATAACAGTCATTACACCGATAAATGCTTTACCTAGAAGAGCCATTGCTTTCTGTAATGGTACTCTCAACCCGTACAGTATAAGGGAAGTCATCTTCAGAGGGCAGTATTGGTTCCAGAGCTCTTTCGGCAAGCATTCCATGGCCAATTTCTCTTCTAGAAGGTGCTCCTGCGCGGCCAACTTCTCCAACACAAGACGGAGGAAACGAGTACTACATAAACCAACAAAAGAATAAGATAATAATGCAGTGAGCAAACTTACAAATAAGTGTGCTGGTCAACATTGCTCAAAATTTTAGTACAAGAAAATTTCCTCCACTGCACTTGCCACCTATGTATTGGCATAAAATGCAAAATATGGTGAACATGTTGATTCTTAAATGATTTCGACCCTGCTGCAGATAATGATAATGATAATAATAATGATAATAATAATAATAATAATAATAATAATATGCAAAATATGGTGACCATGTTGATTATTAAATGATTTCGACCCTGCTGCAGATAATAATAATAATAAAAATAAATAATAATAATAATAATAATAATATCTACAAATTAGTCTGTAGTACAAGAAAGTTTATTTTGCTTCACTTGCCTGTTTATTCGCATAACTGCAGAATATGGGAACCATGTTGATTATGAAATGCTTTTGACCCTTTTGCAGATAATAATATAATCTCTACAAAATTAGTGTTTAAATAAAGTATAACAATATCAAATTATTTATGTTGTCTCAGACCAATTTCCAAAGAGTCGCCCTATTGACAACTTGAAACAAGGCAAATTATTCAATTATTCAATGTCAGCAGACTACAACTATGACCAAGTTATGTGTGATGTTTCTTCTACAGTAAAATGGAGTAGCTACAGTAAATTTGTGACGATGACCAAGTGACAGCATATCTTCAGAAAAAGAGAGAGAGAGAGAGAGGTAACAATTAACAAGTTCGCTGAGACTGCTTTAGCTTTCCCAGAAGTAGGGTATATGGGAAAGAACCAGATGTTTCAGAGAGAAAACAAAATGAGAATAAACCATTTGACGGTTGATAATGTTTTCGAAGCAAGTAATATATAATTAATCCGAACAGAGAAAATAAAGATCTCAACTAGAAATATATGAGCTTCTCAGCAGTCACCTGAAGATAGAATCTTTTGAACTCATCTTCATCCACAAGGTTGTCAAGTCTCTGTGCCATATGTTTATCACCAAGTGTAACCACAGCCAATGACTACAAAATGACGAATGGAAATCAGAGCAAAATATACAAGAATAAGAGGATTTTAAACGTAAGGCTTGTGGAAACAACTGTAGAGTGCTGAGTAACAAATTCACATTATTTTACTATAGTACTGATGCACAACATAACTGCTCATATTATGCCTAACATAAATACAAGATAATAACTACAATTGAAAAAAAAAAAGCAGATAAAGCACAGGAAGCACATATAACTAAGATAATCCCTACAATAAGCTATCGAGATCCCATCATCCTTGAGAAGTGAACGCATTTAGGGTGTGACAACATACGTTGCAATGATTGATACGAAGAAATAATGTGAAAATGCAAATGGAGTAATGATCTATTTTAAGTTCTTACAACAAGCAAAAATAACCAAACCTGGGTTTCACCACGTGTAAAAAGAGCACTTCCATGTGCTCGAGGAAGTAATCCACAGCGTGAGTTAATAGATCGTAATTCCTCAGGAGTTCTGCCATCACTTCTTCTTCCTCCCTAGTAAACAAGAATATGAAAACACAGCAAAATCGTTGATTAGGATTGAGCATCATGAAACTATTATTGATATTATTATAAGACAAGAACCCATTTATAACCATGGGGTCATCCAGGAATGGACATGGGGCAAGAATAACACCTCACATATAAAATAACAGGTTAAATTTATCTCCTTTACTTTACCTCTTGAACTAACACATGTATATCATGGCAGAAAGAAAGAATGAAAAGCAGTTATACATTTCAATTCGCAAGATAGAACACTATCATACAAAAGAAATCGGAAACAAGAATACAAAAAACTTAGAGAAACAGGAATTCGTTATCTACTATTAGTAGTAGTCCTGACAATTGAGATATATATCCACTCGTCACTTGAGTACTGGAAAATAAAGTCTCCTATAAGACTTTAAACCCCTGATTTCACAAAACACACTATTCCCATACACTGTAATCATCAACTACTGAAAAGTATTCATAACAATATAATATTATAAGAATAAAACTGCAAATTGTAAGTGCTGATTTTAGTCAAACTCTTCATTGCTTTGATATATAAGGACATCGTCATCTACCAAACAAAGGTTGATCACCTTAATGTAAAAGCTAATGACTAGCTGGTTAAACAAGATATTTAAACCTTTAATGTAAAACTGCAATCGAGCATAGGAGTTACAATGTCTTGTCCTATATTAAATAATACCTCCACAATACGTCTCCGCAAGAATTTAGATGAAACTTCCTTGAAAACAAGCTTCACATCAACCTCAGAGAAAAGCTACATGAAAAGCATGTCAAACGATTAATTTAATCAATCCGACAACCCATAATAGTTAAATGTCAAGAAGATTGAAATGCAATCAGACTAGTAGAATAAACAAGTTCTCAGCAGACCGAGAAATTGAAGGTGAGCACCAACTGTGAGTTTAAAGGTCAAGTAAAACAGTACCTTTGACTTCTACCCAAGAATAGCAAGAACTCGCTGAGTTTTATACATATGCAAGCCAATGTATTGACAATTATAGGGTGAGCAGGTGTGCCATACAAAAACAAAAGCTCAAAATTCCCACAAATGATGACATTTAAGTGTGTAATTAGTGTTGAAGCAGAGGCACATAATAAAATATATTTTTATAACTTAGCACCTATATCTACATTATCCCAAAAAATATGACTGCTCTACGAGTTTGAGGTAAGAAAATACATCTATTTTTTTGCATCCAATGCAATCTGAGTTGTCTTTGGATTTGTAAATCAGGATGCAATTGTTGGCTTGAAATAGCAAAAAGAGTCTAGGTCGAGAAGCACTCTGTTGACTGTCATTTTTGAGATTATGATCAATTCAATCCACCGATCATTTATTACAAGAAAAGCACATGTTATAAAGCAGGTCCTAATATAAACCTCTTGCGTGTCAAAATCATTGAAGGAGGGGACAAAAGTGTGAGGAAATGTGATTCAATTGGCTAACACAACAATAACAAAATAAAGAATCACATTAAGATAAGCCAAAAAAAATTGGACTTCACTACTCATGACTATTAAATCTGAAGTATAACCGTTTGTGCTAGCTTTCACAATATCTAAATAAAAAAGATTGAAGCAGACAAAGAATGATTTTTAAAAAGTAGCAGTATTGGATGTTTATCCCATTTCCCTTTTAAATGAGTCCTGGTGATGACACAGTGAGCGTGGATCATATTGACAGGGCCTATCGTAATGATAAACGGCTCAGGAAGATATGATATACATTGTTCAAGCTTAATCCAGCCTCTACTGTGAGAGGTTGACTGAAGAATTGAGCCCTTCATGACCCAGAATTTCAGAAACCACTTTTTCAGCAAGTTCTAGACTATCAGCAAAACAAATTGATTTATTGGCTTTAAGCTTTAACATCCAAATTTCTCTTCATGATTCTGGTTTCTTTTCTCTTAGCATTGTGTATCATTTGTTTTAATTAAGGGGAGGACCATTTCATAATTTTTATTTTTTACAAACCAAACTCAGGTTTTGGGCCTCAAAAAGAGGGAAAATCCATGAAAATGGAAAAGAAGCACACAGACGGGATTTTAGTTACATTGTTGTTGGAGTGGCAACATCATTAAGAATTTCAAAATATCCACAAACCTATTAAACATGTATTATGGAGAAAAATGCCTGTTTCTTAGCTTACCATTTATTTTAAGAAACTATAACTCATGAATTATTTAATTTCAAGGATTTAGGATAGTTTATTTTAGGATCCTTATGTCGAGGGATTTGATACACACACGCGCGCGCGCACGCGCGCGCGCGCGCGTTTGAAAATTTCAGGTAAGCACTAATACAGCAGTCACCCAAAGAAAACAAGCGTGAAGATTCTATTGAAAAGCAAAAATTACCAAAGGAGTGATCTTCTTTGAGACTGGCTTGATATGAACATCACCTTCATCAACTTCACCATCAACTACAACCTCTTCATCGTCCTCTTCGTCCTCAAGTAAGTCGGGTAAGGTTTCAGTAGTAACAGCAACTTCCTTCTTGCTAACAAAACCCTCTTCTGTAAGTATGTTCAAGACTTTCACTTCCAAGGATGACAACGCCTTTCTTCTAGGGACTTTGTTCTTAATTTGTAGTGCTTCAACTAATTCATCACCTGCAATTTCCTGAATATTATCAAAAATCACCGTCATGACTTAATTAAATGCTTATACAACAATGAATCCAAAAGTTCTTACATTGCTATGAAGTTTGACATTACCAACACAATATATGCTGCTTAAACTATTATTTGGTATTGATAGTCCCAAAGTGAAAGCCTCACACCACTTAAGAGTCAGAGAAGAAATAAAAGAGATCAAAATGTTCGCACGCACGCATGCAGATCTCTAATTGATCACATTTAAAATAAAAGTATTCAGGAGAGCAATGGAAGAAAGGAAATTAATTAAACATAAATAATTATATACACGAGTACAGTATAACATACTTCGACGTGCTTATACAGCTCCGGAGGGGGCAATGTGATAGCGTCGAGCATTTTTGGTTTTCCACACTTCTTCACCAAGGATTCCACCTCTTTGCATATAGCTCTCACAGCATTCTGACATTGCAAACAAAAACACTCTGGTCACTTTCACAAATCTCAAAAACCACTAATAAGTATATCAAAAACCACTAAGGTATTTCTTTAACCAGTGGTCTTTCATTGGTCCCGAGCTCTCTCGATATCCCGAGCCTTAGACAAGACCTCTAGTCTGGGATTACTTTATCCCGAAACAAAATGGAGTTACAGTTGGATAGTGAAGTTGAAACTAAATTGGGCATGGCAACCAATCCAACAATGCCACTCAAAACAAAAAAAAATCCTAAATGCAAAGCAACAGTGTAATGACTAATCATTAGCTTAAAAAATATATGGGGATCGAACGCCACTCTCTTTTCAACATACTATTTGGATTTTGGAATGCTAACCAGCATTCTTCTGTTTTAAGCAGAACTAACCAAAACATGCTATGGCCCAGCATCCCCAAGATTATTCAAAGTTTCAAATATAAAAATACTTACAAGCGTAGTAAAAACTTATCTGATTGCATTCTCTATACGCACTCATGTTATTTAATAGTCAAATAGGGACAACTCAACCAGTGAGATTCTAAAACTCCTGGACCCCAGGTGAGAGGCAATAATAAATTAAAACACATGATTGGTTTGATTTGTAATACAGATTGATAAAATTCATTGAGATCAAATAGCCTCGAAAAAGAAAATTCGTCTTCGGAAGGAAGAAAACAGCTCGAAGATATGACATGAAAGATAAGTAGGTACCTGACCAACTTCTACTGCTTCCAGTAACTTCTCTTCGGGAAGGAAATCACAATACCCCTATTATAATTCATTTAAACAAAAAAGAGCATATTTTGAGTTAGAAAACACGACAAATGCAGTATAAGAAATAGGTCTCCAATGACCAATCAAAATAGAAATATTATATACTAACATAACTCTTGTTAGAAACAACATCTCTCAATCCAAAAGAAGCAGATGCGTATATAGAAATTCCACCAAATAAGGCCAGTACATTAAGACCAAGCTGAATATAAACACAACCCAGACTCAGACCCTACCAACGCCACATGAGGCTCAATTAGAAATTAGCAGGACCCAAACTGTATGTGTATCCAGCCCCAAGAAACAACCAGTTATTTTATCTTTTCAGGTTTTTTCCTGTCATTCCAATCCTTTCCGATGGCTAATATCTAATACGTTATGAGCCCAAAATAAAACCTGAAAACACTAAACCAATGACCAATCCTCTTCTATTCTTCATGTTTTGGTAACGTTGAATGATATATTTCCAATGGTTTCACATGTCTCTTTCAATATACCCGACCAATGATTCGTTCATTAGCTCATCTCTTGATCGATTTTGTAGTTGACACTTAAGAATCTTCATTGCAGAGAATACTCTTTCTACCGTAGGGAAGTATGTCTTGGACGAGGATCATTATGATCTAATTAGGAACAAAATCACTTTATAGGGTTCAAAACGTGTAAATGTTATTTGTTTGCAATTTTTTAGGTGCTTCTTAAGTCATTTATAGCCTGTGTAATTGAGTATGTATGTGTCTTGGCCTTTACAAAAGTTCATTGAGAAATCTAAAATTTAAACGACTGAAACACACTCAGATCGAAGAAGTTGAAGAAAATTCGGATGAAATGGTGGATTTCATCGTCAATGATCATGGATCTCCCTTGAGGTATGAGTTAAGCATACGAAATTGCAAAATAACTAAGCTAACTATGTGAAGTAAGGTAATAACAGTACATTTAATAGAAGAGTGTGTAAAGTTTAAGTGTATCACACTTTTATTACTTAAGCTAGTTAGCTGAGTAAGTATGCATATTTTGTATGCTTAGCACATATTTCAACAGAGATTCATGATCATCGATGATGAAATCCATCATTTCATTGAAATTATCCTAAATCTTTTCAACTTCTTCCGAATAAACATTTAAAAAGTCGAGAGGCGCATACTCATTGCTCAATAACAAATGTTATGAATGACATAAAAGCAACAAAAAAATGGCAAATAAATAAAACTTACATGTTTTGAACCATGAACAGTGATAATTTCCCTAATTCATAATCATCATCATCAAGGACATATTTCCTACTACAGAAAGAGTATTATCTCAAAGTTATTAGGTGTCAACTACAATCGATTGGGAGATGAGCTAATTATATAAATTTTTGGTCTGGTATACTGAGAAAGACATATGTGAAGCTATCGAAAATGTAGATATATTCAACATTTCCAAAATATAAAAATAGAAGAGGACTGTTGTAGTGTTTCCATGGTTTATTTTTGAAGACCATTGTCCATGTGTGTACCCTCCACCTCAAATCCCATCCTAAACCCAACTCCAACGCATTCTTTCTGGCCCACACACACACACCAACCGAGGGGGGAGAGTGTGCAGAAGGTACAAATGGATGGGCATTTGTATGTGAATCTGGGCTAATAAGGGTGGGGAGTGGAGAAGATTAAAAACTGGTTATCAGGATTTGGAGATTTTGTGGACCATATATATGTGTTTATGGCTTCTATTGTTCTATGTTTGATATATTTAAACAAAGTCTTCGGACAATTGACTCAGGAGCTCTTATAATTCTTAGTCTTCAAAGCATGATCTTGGACAACGGGCAGATCTCTAGAGTGGTCTGCTCAGGGATTAGAAGGCATACCGCCCGCTTGCCAGGGTTTGTTGCCACCAAAATGCATTTCTATAAGTGTTGCCAAAGTACAGGTTGTTGAGTAGATTAACTAATTAAGGAAGACTGATTACCAATACTTAAAAGATAACACTAAATTTCAGAAACTCCTATGCAGAAATCACAATTGGCACGAAAGAAAAGAGAATTTACAAAAGACTATTTAACTATTAGGCCAAATAATTGCTCACATCTCCAAGAAACCAAGATCAATTTTTGGATATTCTGATATTTTTCACACTCGAGGAAACAGAGATACAGAATAGGAATTTAGTATTAGAGATACAGAATAGGAATTTAGTATTTACCTCAATCATCAGTATTGCACTCTCTGTCCCTGCCATCAACAAGTCTAGCTTAGAGTCTTCCATCTCCTTTGTAGTTGGATTAACAACAAACTTATCACCAATAAGGCCAATTCGAACACCCGCAATAGCTTTAGAATTAGGCACTTCCGAAAGAGCTCTGTTGCAATCCGTGATTTACAAGAATATATAAGTGCCTTAAATAATTAATGTATGTCTTAAGTAGTACAAGGGGTATAAAGGCAATAAACATACACCGCAATTCCAGCTGCTGTCACTGCTAAAGAATCTGGAGGATGTACACCATCATAACTCAGTACCTGCCTCATGGAGATGATAAAAGTTTAAAAGGCATAAGTTATACACCAGTGCTGAAAAACTCAAGTTGACTTGGCTTGGCTTGAGTAGAGCGAGACACTGAGGTGGATATAAAAGGCAGAACTTGCTTTAAAATTGGGGCTTAAACAAGTTTTGCTTCACATAATTTTTTTGGCTAAAATTCACTTGATTTGATTTGACCCAAAACCAGTTGAAGACAAAACCATCTCAAATTATGTTCCAAATTCTCTAACTCCCATCTCCGCGATATGACTAAAGAAGCAACCATTTAAAAGATTAAAAGGACACTACCAAACTTTCATGTCTATCACTATCCCATCTTTATTTTATCTTTAAAGAGTTGAGTATGGTAACTAGGTTTAGGGTAGCAATGATGTAAGTCAAGAACAAGTATTTAAAGTATATTAGATGAATGGCGGTAACAATCAAGAAAAATCTATACTTTCACAGAGTAAAACTACATACCCAAGATAGTACTTGTGTTTCGTGATAAAATCCCTTGAGCATAGTCGGGCGTAGAGGTCTATCTATTAGTCTACAAATGAGAACCTGTAAAAAGACACTGCTTACAGTTAATTGGTCAACCTCAACATGAATATTGACAAATGGTATTCATAGTTGACTATTAAATCCTCCACCTGCACAACAACAAAAAGTAAACAACAGGCATACCTCATGATCCTTTGTCCTTCCCTCTCGCTTGAAAAAACCGCCACTGGACAGTGGAAGGATAACAGAAAGATAAGTTTTCTTATCTAGCTACGTGCCAATTAGAAGGGAATAGCTAAAATGGCAACATTTACCTCGTTTTACCAGCTGCTGAGAATCGCTCTTGATAGTTTACAAAAAGAGGAAAGAAATCCGAAGGCTCGCTAGGAACATCAGCCAAACAAACAGTTGTGTAGACAATCTACAAGGAAATGTCAATCTTATTCAAATCAAACGCATGCAGACCAAATTCAACATAACATCATTAAGTTGACGTCTTACTCGGAACATTTTGACCAAACAAAGAGTCGCATAGACCAAGTTTTGCAAGGTGTGGTTTTTGTTTAAAGCAATATCTTATTTAATCCCATAACTTACAGTTTCTCCATCTGTAACAGTAACAGCACCACTAGCTTGTCTCCCCATGTGACCTGTCTCAACCAAGATCTGTGAAAATCCAGAAAAACACATGCTAAGTTGAAAATTTTGTGATACAGAAAGACCCACCCAAACCACAGAGCACAGCAAACATGTCAAAATAAACACAGAGAACAAAGAAAGCCAGTCAAAGCTATAAACGACTGAAACTTCAACACATTCCACACAGAAGAGCATTCTATATTTAATTTCACTAAAAAAAATTATTAGATACTAGGTATAATAAGATGACAGGACGACGCTGACTCTGAAGCTCCCATGTTCACTGGTCGAAGCGCCATTTAACTAAAAACAGAGCCTTGTGCAGACGAAACTCACGCCCAATTATCAATCATTTTCCTAAATATTGAACTTCTGAATATACTAAAATAAATGTATAAACTTACATGGCGATCACCGACGGGGATTTTGATGGAGTGAGGAGCAAATGACTGCTTACGTGCGTCCTCATTTTGAATGTCAGGCTCTACCGCTAGAGAAGCTCCGATAGCAAACTGACTACACAAATTTCTACTCCCTCTGCCGCTTCTATTTCTCCTTTTTCTCGCTCTAGCAGTCTGAAGAACAGAATTTGGTGACAAAATGGACGAAAAACGGAAATCTTTCAACGGGGGAGAGCAATTAACGTGCGAAAAATGAGAATATATTCTGAGTTTCTTGGAATTTGACGCTTTGGCTTGAGACAGGGGGATGTGGAAGCCGGAATTAGGGTTTGCTGACAGCATCTCTGCGCCTTCCCTCTTTCCCTTTCACCGCCACTGCGTGTGTAGTGTGTGCGATATTTGCAGGCTTATCCACTTTCTTCTGAAAAATATATGAACAATAGTGCAAAGTGTAGTAGTGACAATGTTAAATTGTTTCACCGTTTAATTTTCATTGAATTTAATGGTGAATTACACAGGGTTTTACGAATCTCCGATATAATAAATGTTCATTTTTGTCGCGACAAATATTTTCATCTACCGTAATAAGTTTATTTTTTTTATTGTTACAAGTACATTTCTGATCATTATAGGATTTTTAAATCTAAAAATAAAAAAAAATTAAAAAGATGTTCTATTATTAGCACATTGTAGGATTTTTAAATCTAAAAATAAAAAAAATTGAAAAGATGTTCTATTATTAGCACGTGTATTTTAAAAATGACTAGTTACATTATATTGGGAATTAGATAAAAAAGTTTAGAATATATTTAATATTTATTTTCTCATGCGCAATAATTTATTATTATTTATTTTTATTTTTTGTTTACATTTGTGTTTTTTTTTTTGTTTTTTTTTTTTTGCGTAACAATAGTTTTTCATATATATTTTTTATGTTATTTTTAGTTAATTATATTAGGATTAGTTAAAAAAAATTAATTTATATTTCTTTTGTAATAATTTTATATAACTCGTATTTTTTTTAAATAAATATTTAAAATTCAAATAACATTATTTCAAATGTTATTATAAATAAAAATTAACTCAACTTATATAAATTTTTTCTAATTGCTATAACTTATTTATATTTTTTATTAGTAGAATAAAAGAAAAGACACTGAATTAGGCAAAATATGTTAAAAAACATTAAATTATGTAACATGTAATAAAGGTAAATATTAAATTGGGCAAAGTATATAATATTAGAAAAATATTGAATTAGGTAAAATATAATAATAAAAAATATTAAATTAGGTAAATATCAGGATCGGATGATACCGAAAACACCATAATTTTTTTCCAAAGCTAACGAA